>SMLS01064346.1:0-21918 GCA_004785975.1 Popillia japonica
CGTGTGGATTATATTTGTCGGAGTTTTTGTCATTTTTCAAGAGCCTAAATAATGGTTCGACACTGATTCCGTAGTTTTACAGGACAGTGGCTGTGTAATTAATACGTGTACCTGTCAAAAAAACATTAGTGCCTTCATAAAATTTATTTGGTGTAGTGTATGGATCCGTAAATTTTATAGAATGTTCCGTAAAACATTGCGATTTAGAAAAAAATGATCCAAATTTTTTATTGTTCTGACAATAGCAAAGATATAATTTTAGTGAATGTGATCATTTTTGAAATATTTTTATGAAGTTATGCTATCGGAAATGCTAAAAAAAACTAATTGATGGGTTGCAATGTGTAGGTACTAAAAGAACTGCTACTTTATTCTAATCGAATTCGAAATATGTCAAAAATGAAATATTGCCTAAATAACTGTTGAAGGTTTTTTATCTAGAGTTTAATTTCAAAAGGGAAACATAAAAGCGTCTGTGTGCCAATATCAATTTTCTAACGAAATTTAGTATGAATTCTTAAATTTCTGATGTACTACGTACGACTGGCGTATTAAATTTTAATCACGATTACCAACTTTAGTTGCCAATTACAGATTTTCATATTGACGCCGATTTGTAAAATTGAGACCATTTTGATGAGCGCTGTCAAAATTTCAATATTCATGGCACTGTGAATGGTGAAAAGGTGTTCCTTAATTGTGTGTGGATGTAGTGTGAACATTCTGAATGAAAAAACCAAAAATAAGCATTTCAATTAATTTTAATTTAATTTCAAAATTGCAAAGTGTAACTCATCAACGAGTAAGATTAGGCAAAACATTAAAAAACGTGATTCTTATAATTCACCAACGTATAGGAGTGTCTTCATATCAATTAATTGCCAAGTGATGCCATGGTTGAGAAATTTAATCTAGATAAGAAACATCAGGTGAAAATACCAGGTAAGAAGGACTGGAACAAAGGCCGTTCAGTAAAAGCGGATTCAAACTGGTATACAGATAGCTCCAAAACGGAATATGGCGCAGTTATAGGAGCTGGTATGCACAAAAGAATGCGTAGAAAGGTAATTTTGCTAAGCTTCAGCTAGAACATAACGGACTTTTAAGCTTAGATGGCAGCAATTAATCACTGCGTTAGAGAAGTAAAAAGATGAACGGAGCCAAGTAAAAGCGTCGCTATCTTCTCGGATAGTCAAGCAACATTTAAAGCAAGTAGCTCAGCAAGTGTTAACTCCAAACTCATTTGGGGCTATTTGAGTGGCTTAAATGAGGTAGGTTCCCATATGAAATGAATTTCGGTCTGGATTCCCAGCTACAATGGCGTGAGAGGAAATGAGGCAGCGGCATCTGGCCAGATTTACTACAAGGTTTGTCAAGGCCATTCGTTGGGCCTGGCTCATCCTTCGGCACCATCAAATCATAATTCAGAAAGTCCATGAACGAATGGATGCACAAGTTCAAGGCATGGTGGCAAAGATCAGCAGAACAAAGACAGGCAAAAGAGTTTCTAAAGGCACAGAAACCTGAATTTACTAAAGACCTGCTGGGTAAAGACAGAACCTGACAACATGATAGTAGGTCTACGCAAATTCCACAAAGACGAGAAAGAAACTCCAGTTCATGTGGTATGCCATTGCGAAGGCCTGGCGAGGACACTAGTACTGGACATAGAGAGCCTCACAGCTCCTAACTACATTAAGGAGTCGCTGTCAAAGACGATAAGTCTCATAAAGAGGGCAAAGTTAGATGTTGCCTTCTAGGATTGAGGGGGATCAAAATAAATTTGGAAAGCTTACGATGGAAGGAGCCACCGCTACTCTAATCTAATCTCATAGTTATCCAAACAAAGAGCAATGCGTGGATTTTGGATTGGTTCTTGGAGTATTAGTTAACAATTAGTATGGGTAATTATCTATGCTTTCCTAAGATTCAGTTCATATTGACTCATAGTTCATATCTTTTTGGCACCACAGTTGCGTATTTTTTGCAGTTTGTAAGTCGTTTTTCCGGGGTTCCAAATACCTTCATCTGTGTTAAACGGAACACTAAATAAACAGTGAACATTATTATTGTCGAAGTTCGTACACTTCGACTTTTCAAAATTCACAAAAGCAACATAGTCTCGTTTTACCATTGTGAATCATTTTATGAGCTTTGTTGATTGTTACCAGACTGCGTTTTGGTGACAGTTCCATTTTTTTGTTTATTTCGCCTAATAATGTAAAATGTTCGACATTCAATGGGTTGACCGTATTGTCAGTTTCGTCTAGTACACTTTTCTGCGAGGCAATTGATTGTCTTAATAGCTCTTCAAGCAATTTCAAACATGCTAAGTTAATGACCAAATAATGTTAATGTAACATTTTCATTGCAAAAAACTATAACTTTCTCTAAGCTAAACCAATGTAGTCAAGTATTTGTAAAGTACTTTGGAAAGTAATTAAACTTTTACGCCTGCGGCAACAAAAAACGAAGTAATCCACCTTTCGGCTTCCACAGATTGGATGCAAACAATTTTGGCTAATATTTGTGGCTCAAGTAAGACAGCAGCACTAGAAAAGTACTAAGAGTACTACTTCACACAATTCATTTCAAGGTCAATACATCAAGGACAGTATTTTATTATTATTTAGTAACAAGAAGTAGTGAAATATTTTCGAGTTTTCTATCGGATCGATAGCAATCAACGATAAAATTCTAATCAAAACCGGCATACACCGGCATTTGATAATAATAGTAATTTTTCGTTTATAATGGTTTTCGTATAAGGTATTATAATTCTTCAATTACATTCTTCGAGATATCCATACACGTTCTCACGTTATTCAAGTTTTACACGGGGCCCATCTGTGTGGCTCACCTTCGAAAAAGAATTCCCTTTTGATTTTTCGTCTTCATCACGACCGCATCGTGTCTCGGTACACAATTAACAATTATTCAAATGGCGTTGCTCTTAACTGCTCGTCGCGTACTTTCTCGTGAAAAATAAGAGGGACACTTATCGAAAAGATTACAACGAGCCGCGCGAAGCGACTAAAAAACGGATTTCTCGTCGACCAGTAATTACTTTAGTGAGAGGTTGACGATCGGTTTTCTTTCTTTCTTCAATTATATACATATATTAATTATATGCGCGTATATTTTTTCCTTGTCTTCGTGTACGAGTGCTCCCTGGATCGAATAGTAATTAACCGTTTAAATTTCAATTAAATTTGCAAATAGGGAAATTTTCAATCTATGTGTGAATTAAGTTTTAAGTAAATTATTCATGTCAATGCTGCAAAGATGCCGTACCACGTGGGAGTATTCCGGAGGAATAATGGATTGTGGCGTGATATTTGGCAAAAAAATAGTCTGAGTAACAAAACTGCAAAAAAAGCCAGTTGTTTATGAAGACTTTCAGAGACATGTAATTCCGAAGTTGCTCCAAATAGATAATGACAGTAGCTAATTTATCATTCAACGAAATGAAAATATCTCTTTTTTTTGAAGTGAATGAACCTATAAATATAAATTAGTGGTACATAAAACTTTCGCCTGCTATGTTTGCAACCATGAATCAAAGTAAATTGAAATTACGACATCGAATAAATATGCCACTTATACGTTAATATATGCAACTAAATTTGTAATATTGACTTAATTGTTTAGCCCCTATCTAGGTGGGTCAGACCTAGTCGGAATCGTCCTCTCCTGAGAAAATTTACTGCGAAAAATGAAATCTGCAAGTATTTTAGACTGCTGCAAGGTACTAATCATGCAATCACCCGTAGGCTAAAATTAATATATGTACATATGCATACATATATTAAGAAAATGGGAGCATACAACAGCAGACTTAGACACTAACTATAACTTTCCAGTTGCAAAATTAATTAAAATTAGTTGGTATTAGTGTATCAAATATCAAAACAGAGTTTGTATGTAATACAAATAAAATTTTTACTTCAAAATTTCATTGTCATTCTTTAATAAACCGTGTTTGTAATATTCTTATTTTTGTAATGATTGACTTGAATTTTGTTTACAAACTTTGCCGCACTCACCAGTTTCCAAAATTCAGTCAGAATTATCAAATTATTCTTCTTCTCTCTCCTTCTTTATTCAGGATAGAAGTAGGTTATATGATTGCATCATTTCTTATACAACTACAAAATTTCAAAATAAAAGCTTAAATCAACGAAAACGTAATTGTTGCAAAATTGAATACCTATATAATTCTAGCTTCACAATATATTTTTTTATTTTTATATCCCACTCGCACCATATTTAAATAAATGCAAACTGCTACCAGCTGCTACTGTAAGACAGAAAAAAAAGCATCAAAGGTAAAAAAATATTATAAATTGCGAGTTTTACAGTAGAAATGTCTATAGAATGGCAAAGCACAAAATGTAGTTCCTACAAGATCTGACCTGGTGCACCTTAAAACAACATTGCAATATCCGTATAACTGATATTGTATAGGAAAAAGATGTGCAGTCCAAGTCGCCTTATTTGTTAATCAATCTTGGAAAATGTGGGAACTTGGCAAATTTGAACTAGGCAACATGAAATACATACAAGCAACTTGACTATATGCTATATACAGACATTTGAATTTGAGATTTAGTGAAATTAAATCGCAGACAAATATCCGCGTTTTGATGTGTATTTCATTCATTTTAAGAGAATGGTGTTTGTCTGAGATAGCCATATTGAATTTTTTAAATGGCAACCTATATTGAATTTAATGTTATTTGGCAGGTAATTTATTTAGAAACGCAATACCCATTCTGAAGCTTTTCAACTATTTAGCGACAGTCACCCAAACAGACCTTCAATTAGCAGATCTATAGTATCGCATACAGTGCAACAATTTCATGAACTAAAAAGTGTAAGAAATCGGCCTACTCTTTGAAGACCGAAAACAGCAACAACTGATAACGTTTCATTACAAGATTTGTTGGATGCCTGAAACATCACAAACCCTAGAAGGTCACTGATCAAATTATAGATACATGTATGTATGTATAATCGTGAACCCTTCTACCATTGGGTGTCGGGTAGTTGGTAGTTTCTCACTATATAAAGTTATTCCATTTGGTCCTGTCCTTTGATAGTATTCTCGCTCCATTGTGTGTTTCGTTTTTGGATTGTATTATTTTCGTTACCTCATCATTCCAGGTTTTCTTTGGTCTTCCTCTCCTCCTTCTTTTCTGTGTCCTCGCCTCATATATTTGTTTCACTGGTCTGCTATTTGGCATTCTCTGTAAATGCCCCGACCAGCTCATTTGTTTTGTTTGTATGTACTGATTAATGGATTGTATGTTCAGGTCTTCTCTTATTTGAGTGTTCCTTATTGCTTGTATCCTGCTCTTCTGGCTCTCAGTAAGTACCCAAGATTCGCATCCGTTGGTCTATAGATTGTCTTAAAGACTTTATTTTTGTTTTAGTTGAAATTTCTCTTCTGCTAATATATCTCTTGTTCATTGCGTAATATAGTTTAATAGTTTTCTCGACTCTATTACTAATTTCTACTTCTTGTTTTCCTGTCACATCTATTAGAATTCTCAAATATTTATATGCTGTAACTTGTTCTATTTTTGTGTCACCTACATTTACTCGATCACCTCCTATGGTCATCACTTTGGTCTTGTCAGTATTTATTTTCATGTGCTTTCGTTGTAGTACGTCGTTTCACACTTCTATATTATATTGGAGTTGTTCTTCGCTTTCAGCAATCAGAACTACATCGTCCGCAAATACTCCTTCCGCGATTTCGACCGGCTTCAAATATCTACATATATCCAACCTGCATTTTTTGGTCTTCTTGTTACATTGTTTAGTACCTCCATAAAGATGTTAAACAATGTCGGGCTCAATCCTCCTCTTTGTCTTAGACCTACCTCCGTTTTAAAACCTTTCGATTTTGCATTATTTTTTATTATGTAGTTTACATTATTGTCGTATATGTTCTGTATTAGGTTAATGATTCTCCTGTTTACTCCTCTATTTTCCAGACTTTTCCAGACTTCAGGTCTCGGTATTCGATCGAATGCTTTCTCTAGATCAATAAAACCAAATATATTCCCCTTGAGTGAGTTGTCCTTTTCTCTACTATTTGCTCGATTGTGAAAATGTGGTCTTGCACACTACGTCCAGGTCTGAAGCCGCTTTGTGCTTCATCCTTATGGGGTTGTATCAGAGGTGTTATTTTGTTGATTAGAATTTGTTCTATTACCTTAGTGATCGTATTGAGCAATGTAATTTCCCTGTAATTTTTACAGTCTTTAGTATCTCCGTTTTTATATACCGGTACTATTAGTGCTGTTGTCCATTTTTTCGGTATTCTCTCATCAGCCCGGACTTTATTGACTATTTCCAATAAACTACTTCTCTCCTGTGGGCCTAGGTATTTCAACATTTCTGTGGATATTTTGTCATCTGGTGCTTTCCCATTTTTTAATTTTCTAAGCACTTCTTCTACATCTTCTAGTTTTATTTCTTCATAGTTTTCTTTGTTTTGCTGATATGTTTTAGTTTCATTACATCTTGTTGTTTGCTCTGTTCCTTTTTGCACACTCCTTCTGGGAGTAACACTTCTAATGACGCTGAGTATACATTACTTCCATTAGTTACTGATATATAGAGCTGTCGGAAATGCACTGTTGTCATGCGCGCAAATAAAAAACACACAACAAGGAATTTGCCACTATAGCTTAATTTTACTGCAGATATTAAGTTGCAGCCCTTTCTTCGCTATGCTTCATCAATTCCATCTATTGAGTTAATTTTGTTGTTTTCGCACCATTACGTGAATCTAGCGCCTGTGACATGCAGCGTCCGTTGACAGCCTTAGTGATAAAATACAAATTACCATAAGCTGACTCGTTATATTTTCTAACTGGTATATGGCTGTGTTTAGCAAATAGAAATTATCCTTAAGATGCAATTTTGCTTAACCAATATTAGGTATATAGAAATATTTAATTGTATAGATATAGAAAAAATTTAAAAAAGTGTGTGGCGCTTCACATTTTCATACTGTAAATTATATTGCCGGCTGTGTAGCGCAGTGGCTAGCGCGCTCGCTTCACAGTCTGGGGGTACCGGGATCGAATCCGGTGCGATCCTTCTGAATTTGGTTTTCTGTAGTTTCCCAAATTCCACGGCAAATGCGGAAAGATAACATCTTAAGTCGGTCTACAGCCGCAGGCGTAATAATAACTCATGGCCAGCCGATGCCCCCTGTAATTGGCGCAAGCTGTTGGGGGATGCTAAGGCATGAATTATTATTATTATTATTATTATTATTATTATATTGTTATAATTATCATATTCTGACATATCATAGTTTACATGATATTTACAAATATGTATTGGAATAACCGAGCGGAATACTCTAAAGAAAACTCATAAATTCACTTTTTACGGATTCGTTAGTTATTAGAAATCATCCGATATACTACCGCAAATTAAGTAACAGAAACTCAAATTATGATTTCATTCCTTCATTATAGAACGGCGATTATAAATATTTACGGCCATTTTTGCAATCGAAGCTTATAAATTACTATTATTTATTCGTAATCTCGTTTGTCCGAAAAAAAAGAAATTATCTATTTTGTGGTCTTGCAACCGCGTATAAAAAATTGTATCAAATTAAATACGCCAAGCTCCCATTAATATTAATATCATGCAAATCGCTCGACAACATTAACTAAAATCATTCGCTCTCGACTTTTTTCATCTACATCGGACCACGTATTTGCCGCTGCACGAACAAAATGAATACGGTTTTTCCTGTTCGCTCTTTTGAATGAATTTAAAATTGTCGCAATGAAATGGGAAGTAAATTAGTAATAAAAAAGCGTGTGCGATAATAATAGAAAATGACCATAGAACCATTAGCTCTCTATGCACATATCAAATCGAGAAATCTGTGGAATACACGTTGGCTATATCCACCGTCATAATTCGTTTACCGCTTACTGGGATATTTTCGTATTTTTTGAACGATATTAAAGTTCGTTGAATAAGGATTAATTCGAGACCAACCTCTATGCTGACCAGTACGTTTCGGCTAATTATGTTTGGAATATAGCTGGAGCTGATTGGATAAACGTGGTTATAAGAACCGTAATTACTGGACATTAGATACTAAGGTAAATTAGAAATTTCTATCTTGATTTGAAATTGTAACTATAATTTATTAAGTCTGGTAAAATCTCTACATCGTACCTCATGAACTAAATACCAACAACTGATTACGTACACACAAAAAATGGTTTCAAAACTTGATAATGTTGTGGTAGAAAAATAGGAGATAGATAGTAGAGGTACATATACTTATTAACTTGTAAGAAGACCTCCATTTAGTTTTTAATTACGAGATTCCTATTTAGAAAAAAACAAATTGAAGAAATGTACATACCTAAATATTCTGTTAAAAACTGTAATCTAAATTTCACCAATTCGTAAGTACTTGTAGGTAGTTCTGTACTATTGCGAAACTACAATTTGGAAGAGTGTCCCTAATTTATTCACTTAAGCTCTTTAAACAAATAATACTAATTAGAGGTAGGAGATTCATATTTTATATACTTTTAATGACCAAGGTAATGTTAACAGAAGAACTAGGCTTTAGGCAAATCATTAATTTATTTCTCGTCTAAAGCTATTACGCTGCCGATTACGCAATGCATGCCAATAGATTACTGGTGAGTGAAGATGTTTAGAATCTTCTTGGGGGTTATGTCTCTAGTATCGACCAGTTTTAAGTGTGCCTGTTTCTAGTAGTGGTGCCTATAACTCGTTTGCCACCCTGCCTATCTTCTTGGGTGTCCAACAGGAATTTAGCCATGGTTGCTGAAAAAATTATAAACTTTTTTGATTTTGTTAGTTTTAACATATTGGATCCGTGTAAGATTTTATTATCGATCCCCTGTTGTTGGAGGTGAGCACTTGACTTTTAATAAGACCACGGAATGACCATGACCTGATGAATCGGAACTGCGCAATCCTTTGTAAACCTTTGTGTTACATGAAGTAGGAGGAAAATACATGAGTTTCCAACATCCACACTTTCCTTACTTGACCTCCACTCATCCAAAACATAATCCCTTTTGTGCATGTAGTATGAAAGTATTGTGGTTTATACATACTTGTTATGCATTACAAACGTTGAATCATCTAGTGTGGACGCTCTAAAGTTTGGTACTATGCACTTTCGAAATGCTAGTTGCATATCTACGCCTGTTTGCAAAGTAATGTCTCCCCCAGCGCATATTATTATTCACCAACCAGAAATCGGGCTAAGCTATAAAACACATGGTTCTTATGAGTTTTTGTAATTGTTAATTGGTTGACTACCCAGAAAATATGCACCTACTTCTTGAAAGTGAGTATTACCCGCACTAAGTGGAAACTCTTTTTCCAAATGGATTCCATTAAAAACAGTAGATATATTGAATTTACATCAGTTACTGCATTTTGTAAGCATAGGATATCTCTCAGATTTACGTGTGTTGATTATACCGAGATTCTGGGAGTTTCGCGTTAATAAACAGGAAACGTTAATGCAGAAAATTAATGAATTTATTCAAGTTGCAGTATTCCATTTCCGATCTTTGAACTTTTACTGAAGCTTGCCATCGAAGCATTCCACTTGCAATTTCTACGAGAAAAATTAGCAAAATGTCTCAATGATGTATAGAGGTGTCAAGCCAAAAAATTTTCTTAATAGTTAGTATTCTGTGTACTATTCGCACATTCAAAGAATAACGTATCACTTTTTCTCTACAAAATAAATTCTGAAGATAATCTTTAAGCTACAGTACGCTGCAATACAACTAAACTCATAATAAGACGATTATGGAAAATCGATTCACAAGACTACAGCGAAATACGAAAAGGATGTTTTGAACAATTCGTATAGCTCAATAGCGGCTAGTGCCACGTTCATATGAAGTTTTTCTATGTCAATAAAACAGAAATCGGTCGATACAGTTAATTGACTATGACTGAATTGAGTAAAATTTGTAAATTTTTCACCTCAGTATCAGGTGTATTGTGGCTTAAGACTTTTTACAATTTTTCCAAAATATTCTTCACTCAAATGCATTAACAACAATATTTTGCGCAATGATCTAGGCAAAAATAAATCACAATGTAACAAGGGCCCAATACAGAAGCATTGACACTGCAACTTAGAAATGAAGTATTGGGAATCGTAGGAAAAATTCATGTTTATCCATTGTGGAGATCAATGTGGAACTTTATTACATTCGAGTCTTTTAGCTAGGCTGTACCATGAATTAAAATGGCTCGCCAATTAACAATTGCCTATCGCTAATAATAAATGATAATCAGCTGAGATGCGAAGAACCGCCTATGGAGAAACAACTTATTTTGGTACAGCGGCGGTAACAAACGCATTAGAAGTTAATTACGTACCTACCATCGTTTCCAAATAAACTGGTTTTAAACATCAGACCTTTACAGCTAGAAAGCACGTATGTAAATAAATCAGCTGATATTAATACTGTGAAACTAGACACACATGAGAGATATGTGGAAAATAAAAGATTAAGTTTGGAAATTTTGATGGTAGGTACCTTGTCAGGCACATTTTATGTTTTGAATAGAAGTAAATCCATTAGAGATAAAATTATAAAAATAATCTTTAAAGAATATTTTAGATGACCAATTTTCAGAGTACACGTGTACTGATCATTGTACAGCCAGATTTGATATTTTCGTTTTTACGACCGTAATAGCTCGGGTGACCTAGAAACGTTTTAATTTATTTTTTTCCTTCACAACGCTCATCCGACGTAAAACAAAAAAGGAGCCCGAAACCGAAAAAATATCGTAATTTTATTAGCATCGGGAGTCACGCGATGACTGAAATGAACGGGCTCCGTCATTTTTTATGTAAATTTTGTTTTTACGAGTCTCCAAGGAATCATACACTTATACATAATTCAATATGAATATTGCTACTAAAACAATGATACATACAAACCAGATGACTTAACATGAAAAATATAGTCAATATCAGAGTAGTTTATTTGTTAGTAATTTCATTAATCAGAAAAAAAAATATTTATTTTTATGCAAGTGTTTTGTGTAGAGAAAGATAAGTGATCATTAATACTGCTGGCTATATTATATTATGAGGTATGGAAAGTAACTGGATTGCTAATGAAATATTAAGAAATTTTGAAATATGTGAATATTTATTACGTGTAAAATGTATAAACCTGTCCTATCGCTAATAGGATTTTCGATCGTTAAATTATTGCACGCACAACCAAGATAGTATGCCTTGATTGTAGTTGGGAGTGGGTGTCAACGATTTGGGTCAGAGGCAGGCTTTCGTGTGGTACTAATTGAAACGCAAAATTGATATAAACAGAAATCTTGACGTCAACGTCAATGATGTTGGAACCAAATTCCTATGTTTAACTTCCGTCAATTATATCGTTAAGAATTAAATGAGTCTCTCATAGTTTTTATAGCAGTTGAATAATTTTTATGAAAATAAACTATAGGAAATAATAACAATATGCTGTTTTGGCAACCGACTAGATCTATTTAATGAACGTTTTATTAAGAGGTAGTCTTAAAAATTAGATCAATTGAATATTAACAAAAATATTTTAACAAAACATCCGAAAGTCTTGCAAATCATATACCGAAAAATTGAAAAGTTTGTGAGTCAAGAATTATTTCTTGCGGTGGTATGTTTAAATTTTACTTCAAATTCAAATATTTCTGCCATAATTTCTTCGTTAACGACTTAATTACGAATCATTACCATAGATATTTCGTCTAACTAGTAATTCCTACCCTACTTTGCTACGGGATTCTCCTCTAGGGAAATTATAGTGCCAACAACGGTCTGTGGTGATTACCGAAGCATACAAGATGTCCAGTCCGCAACTCGAGCGGTAGCTTATACCCGATGGGTGGTTAATTAATCGTCGGGTCGGGCTAATTGCGCCGTCCCTTCTTTTCTTCCCTGAAAAATATTATGCGAGAGAGCGAGCTTGAGTTGAGGTGGTGGTGGGCGAAAGAAACGCGCGCGGGAGGAACATAAGAGCCGGCGCGAAAACGCCAACTTTCGTCTCGGACCACTTTAATCAAGAGAGTAATGAAATGTTGGCGCCCGCCTGTCGCCTACGAGACACGCACAGCCACACAAAAAGAATAAAACAAAAATAATACACACACACACACACATAGATAGATAATGGATGGAAGTATTGTACGAAAGGTGGACGTGGAAGATCTAATGTGAAAAACGAAGAGGGCGAAAAGGGAAGAGGTTATTAAAAAATGTATAGCCACGCCGTCATTATTCGGACAGAGTTAAAGGTATGGATATAAGTTGGTTCGGGTTATTTTGACCGCACCCGGGTGGCGAACGACTAATGAAACGAAAGAAATGTGTTTTTTGTTGTACGTCTTTGGCTACTAAACAGCCACTGGTGGTTAATAAATCGTAACAAAATTGGAAGTTAAATCTACAATAATTATGACATAACATTAAAAACTAATAAGTACTTTAGTTATTCTTTATTAAAAAATACGAATTTTATTTGAAAAATTTGTAGAATTGTGAAAAAAGGGTTAAGGAGATTTTCAAATTTGATTGTATGTATGTCTGGCATTGATAGTTATAAATTTAAATATGTAGATTGTTCCATCGCAATGTCAATTTTTAATTGTTAAGTTTTCAATCAATAGAGAAAGAAAATCTTTCAATGAAAGATGTTATGACACAAACGTGGCGTATTTCGAGAGATTCTCATATTTCAAAATAATTTTCTTGCCAATGCCTACAGCCAGTTTGTATTTGCAGCATAAACTTTTCCATCATAGATATTTCTCCTACAACACGCTCTTATTTTCTGAATGATTGGTGTGCATAACCTTAAAGATCGGATGGTTTCTGTCGATTTAGAGTCTCTGGGGTTACAGGAATCGGTATGGTATTTATAGGATGAAATTTTTGCGAAAATTCATAACGTAGGTACTCTTTGGTCTGAACTTTTGTTTCTTCCCTTATTTAGGGTTGTTGGCTTGTCACAACTGCCCGTTCAACAACATATATCTTTTCACTAATTCCCACTGATTCTTTGAACTTGCAAGGTTTTCTAGAATATGATAGATTTGCCTTGATGGATTCTAATCATAGCATCTCTAACACAATGAGTACTGCTTTTATAAAGTGAAATGATATTAAAATTTAGGACATTTTGACTTTTAGCAACGTCAATCCTTTCTGCCTTGTGCTGTTTTTTTTTGAAAGCAAAACTACGACTACTAAAGACGTACTTATGTGTTTAATGTATCTATGTACAGTGGACTCTCGATATAGTGAGCACACCATATAGTGAACTATACGCTGCAGTGAACAGTGGAATACTAGTATTGACCTCGAAATAGTGAATACATTGTACCTCGCTAGAGTGGGATAATAATTACGAAGGCGTACTGTGTAGTGTACATTGTGTTCATGTTTTCCAAATGTCTCACGCTAAAAGCAAGCATCTGAAACTGGAAGACAAGGCAGAACTCCTAGAATAATTGCAAGATGGCGTTGCAACTCTACTATTATCCAGGTAATATGGAGTTGCTAAATCGGCAATAACTTCGATATGAAACAAAAGGTGTATGATTTTGAAAATGATTGATAGTGCGTTTAGAGAACTCTTATCTTATAAAACGTATGTCTCGTCATTAGAAGAAACAGTTCCTGGAAGAAAAGTTGCAAAACAAAGAGTAGCATTCTTAACTTGTACGAATGCTTCTGGAAAACACTAAGTCAAGTTGGTAATCATAGAAAACGCTAAGAATCCTTGAACACTCAAAAACTTCAATAGTCCTGTTAATTATGACCATTCCAAAACAGCGTGGATGACATGTCATCCCATTGATCCAACCTATGAATGAAAACGTGATACGTTTGGTAAAACTATTTTATCGTAAAAAATTGTTATCTGACGTGGTTACCAAAAATGACATTGGATCAGCGTTAAAAGCCGCAACTCTAAGAGATGCCCTTATAAAATTAAATTGAAAACCCAACAGAAAATGTTGGCATAACTTATTACCAGAAACAAAAGATTATGCTCATGACGAAGAAAACATTCCGTTAAGTTACCATTGAATGATGAAAATCCAGAATCTGCACAGTCTGAACTTATGAATATCTTAAACGTTATAAACTCTGAAGTGAAAAAATTAAACTTATACTTGCATAGGTTCTTAAAATCAATTTACAGGTTTATCATCGACATAATGTTCAAGTTTGGAATGAGGACTGTCAGTTAAAGCAGGAGAAAGATGAAGTGAAATTGAAAATGAAGACAGCATTGGTGATGACGATAAAAATGTGACTGACAAATTGATTTCCACTGATGAAGTACTGAAATGTTTGAATACAATTATTGAGTGGAATAAAGAAAACCAAAATGAAATAGAATATTTTCGTGTGACTGCCCTTCAAGATTTGAGAACTAGGTTGGTTTAAAAAATGTAATATAAGCCAACAAAGCAAACAAAAGCAACTACTTTATTTCAATCCATTGACTAACTTAGTGTCACATATGTATTTTCCTTTCTACTGTGTTACATATTTATTCAGTACTATTACTGCTATATTTTTTCATTTTATTATAAGGTTTAAGCATTAAAATATGTAGTGTTACGTTAATAAAGTAATAAACACTTTGCAAGTATTCCTATTGAGCGTTCTTAACTGCAGTCCAAATAGTGAACAGCCTCGGTTGAGTGATAAAGCCATACATTAATTAGATCACTATATCGAGACTCTACTGTACTGACTTTTGAATCTAAGGAGGACTTTGGTATTAATTGTTTGGCAATCGTAGTACCATTTCTAGCAAAAACATACTAAACATACTAAAGGAGTAATGGCAAAACGACGATACGCTGGATCATTATCATTTTGAAAGAATTTGAATTTAGTTGTCAGGTCTACACATCTTCTTGACCCACTTTAAAAGGCCACATTTAGAAATTCTGAAACTGTTAACTAATTTTAAAATATGCGTGAAGAACATAAAATAGAAAGTGTAAGTTTACTTTGTAAGAGAAATTTGTACTCACACATGATTTAACGGCCAAGAAGTCGCTTCACCTGAAAACATCATCTCCTTCATTTGAACGAACAAAGTTCGAGCTTGTGGGGCGCAATGTCATTAGTAATTTTGGTTTGTTTAAATGCCACCTGACCATGTTGTGGCTAACATGAATTCTCTTCTTGGCAAATTTGTCATTGCCTTTACGAAGACGCAAAATGGAATGAGATCTTTTGACTACGACTTTTTCGTCATTGCTTAATATGTTGTTTTCTTTCGTTTAGAAAGATCATTAACATTCTGTGCCTTCGTGTACCGCTTCACTTATTTTGCAGCGGATTGAATTTTTGAATTTTTCTGGAATTTTTCTACTTTGAATTTCTTTGGCTGCAGCAGCATACCGCAATTTTTGCTCGTTTTGTATGCGTACACAAGAAGATCGTTTCAAGGCGCTTTGCATACCTACACGAAATCTCATTTTGATAACTAGCCAGTCTGATGAACGATTTTGGCAACACTGAAACAAATTAATACTGGCATTGTTCTTCACCAGTGCCAGTGGTACAATTGTGAGAAAAAGGAAGATAGAATTACGAATGAAAATTTTTTATATGCTGCAAAATTTTTCTATTGGCCAAAACTGGTACATATTTCTTAATGGAGCTTGTTTTGTCATAAACACGGTAGAAATGTTTGGATGTTTTGTGATATTTGTCACTGTAATGAAATCACACACATGCAGATGCAATTGGGGCCAAAAGATATCTAACAATTTTTGAAGATGTTATTGACAATGCTAACGGTACCTAGACCACTAAATGGAATTAAATTGCTTCAGAAATAAAACAGTTACTTACATTATTTATCAGTTTTCCTCTAATTTTAACCGTTTTAATTATTGTGCATGCTTTTTTGATATCCTTAATCGATTATTTCTATTTGAAAACTTGAGAAAAGCGTAATGTGTTCTCATTTACACCTGCTTGTCCATTTTAATTCCAGCGCCATTGATCATTTTATATACATACGAAACGTAAATCATTTGTTTAAGGAAAACCCCTGTGATTACAGTTATTATTTTTAATGAGCGTGTAACTGACTGGATGATATTATATTTTATCATACGTTTCAACCGTAATGAAGCATTCCGTCGTATATCTACAGTTGTTAAAGTTCTCTACTTTTTTCGTTTTTTTTTTACTTTCAATTGAGAACCTCTTCGGCTCGCCACATCGCACACTTCTAGATCAACACTACTACAAATAATACTTCGAGAGTAACAACCGTGAACTTGTTGTCCAGGTAGCGCTTTTATTCCGCTCGCTTTCGTTAGACGCCAGTCATTTCTTGAAAGGCCACAGAAAGTATTCTTTTTACCACAGTCCATTAGCCGTTGTCTTTTTCTCGTAATGTTACCGCTTTCTAGTGTTCTGCGGCGGTAAAGCGGGGAAAGGTCCGAATGAACGCAAACGGTAGCCCGGCGCCCCCTGTCGTTCAATATCTTCACTACCAATCACAAAAGCCACTGGGCGTAAACCACTCTAGCGTGAATATGGACGTGTCTGTTTTCTTTCTTCGTGGTTTATGTCCGCCACTAAATTTTGATGGGCTATTGAACGAAAAGCGTTGAGAGACCAGATTTAGCGTGGAATCACCGGTATAGTACAACGTTAAGGTTAACAGATTTTAACTTAAGTAAATACATATATACATATTATATACATATTAAATTGTAACAAAATTGACTGCCATCTGTTAGTTAATATTCCGATAAGTATTTTGTCAACTCAATTTGAGAGTTAGCACTACTACCAAAAAGGCTGCTAAAGGAATCCTATCAGAAACTGGAATAAAAGAAAATAATTATCCTAATTGTGTCCAAATAATGTTTTAATCGGCAGTGCTGGATTTTAAGGTTGCTTTTCTTTGGGAATATGACTCTGCTTATTTTAATATTCGAGAACGATACAAAAAAGTATATATTTATGTAATTCTGTTATTTTCGTTCGTGTGACATCTCGGAAATTGTTTTCTCGTTGCATTGTTATAAACTTTTATGTGGCACAGATCCAGTTATTATTATGTGGGTACCTACATACATATTCTATGAATTGTTGTTTATTAAAATCTGAACATGCGTAGCTAACCCCAATACCTAGCTTAGAGTTTAGCCCAGCCCAGAAGTCAAAAGTTATAAACCTATACTTACGCTCAATAACGCATGACGAGAGATTGTTGACGATGAATGATTATATCTGAACTTGTTGCTTGGCCATGAGATTTATCATTTGACAATACTTGTCAACATCATGTCGTATGCGCAGATCTGGATGCGCCATGGCCTGCGCCAGTTTTTTATGCGTCACCAGTTATACCTCTTGTATTGTGGTTGAAGGAGGAATAGTTGAAGCAATTTTTAATCATAGGTAACCAGACATCTTTGATATCCAGGCTTGGTGTACTTATGGCGTGTGGTGTTGTGGCCATATACGCTGCTGGTAAGAGAAAAACATTATATAAAAAGAAAACTAAAAGAAGCATTTGCGCGGAAGCTGTATACATATATTACTCCTCGAACTACCATTGCAGGTCTTGTTGCGTACTATTGGTATTTGTATCCTATTTCGTTTTTGTTGACCGATGCATTGCATATCTAACAATGCCAATAAGAGCTATGAATATTGTTATTACATGGCTGTATCCCGTTACATTAAGTTACGATCATTTTTTTAAAGCATGCATGGGTATTTACTGCTGTAGGATTGTAATTCTGTGCAATAGTTAGTTCTTTTGCAAGGCAAACGATAGTATCAATAAATGTGATAAGCGCTTATGGTGTAATGGCAGCGATCATGCTACATACTAAAACAGCAATAAATAGTAGCAAAGTAGATTAAGCCCTTTAGATAGACTGTCCTCCTGTCACAAACGTATCTGCAAATGCTCGACCTATTCCTATGACTTTTCGCCACTTTCATATCGTATACACAGAGTACGTATGCATTTCATTGGACCAGAACCATTCTTTGCCTTGTAAAAGTAGGTACCTTCTCAAAGAGGAACTTCAAGACTAGGAAGTAAACAGAATGTGATTTCTTTGGAGGAAAGCATCTGGACAACACAAGCGAATAAATTTATCAACTTGCTAACTAGTGATAAAAAACTTCTTGATTTAAGAAAAATTGATTTAAGGATCTTCAGGGCCTTGCTTACTGGTCATTGCCCTCTAAAATATCACCAGCTAGTCACATACTCCTAATCCTGGGATTTACTAAGAACATCGGATTAGTAGGGTACTAAAGGAATACGTGAGAAGAGGCTAATGGAACTTGTACGACATTTTTTTACAATAGAGTAGAATATACAGAGTAAACTAATTATAATCCAATTTTCTTTATCGGGCGAGGTCAAAAGTAGTATCACAGCCACAGGCAAAACATGTAATATAAGACATAACAGGGAAGCAATATCTTCAATTATATCACCAGGTGTAGGTAAATTTGTGGGTTTTTTTTTTGTATTTTGGTAATACTCGGTGCCTTCAAACAAAGGATTTTATTGAAAAATGTATCTGTATAGTGTATATATGTAGTTCGTTTCTGCAATCTGTCCACTTGACGATTTTATCATATGATTGCATTTTTTGTTTATACAAATGATGATTATTAATTAATTAGATAATTAAAATATTCGGCTAACGTTCATACGCTTTTCGAATTCGTATGTAAGTGGGTTAGCCGATGCATTTACGAGCGAGGTAATAACAAACAAACAAATAATAATAATAATAATAATAATAATAAATAATAATAATAATAATAATAATAATAATAACAATAATAATAATAATAATATCGGCTGCATTAGGCGGTATTCATTTTTACAATGTTCTTGCATACAACCTGACAATTAACTACAATTTTGACAATACATTTGACATTTCACATTTTGACTTCACCCCTTCACCTTTCCAATAGTTTCTACATTGCCTTCATCTTGGTAATGCCCTCTTCTTACTCAAATGTAATTAATTATTGTTTTTTAATATATATTTTTTAACATCCACATCTTCCATTTTCATCAATTGTCAAATTAAAAAAAAATAAATAAATAAAATAAAAAATGTAATTTAAAGTTATTAAGTTATTCCTTTAATCTCTATGTGCTTACCTTCTCGAAACTACTTTTTAATAAATTCTTAAGCACAAATGCTGCAAAAGACTTTGGAAGTAAGTGGTCTATCTGATATGTTTGCAACATAATTAATTATGCTTAATTTAAACATATCTTAGCAATTTTTGTTAAAGAACTACTTCATATTTCGATACCTATTTTTAATGCTGTCTGCAAATTATGTAAAACAATATCTTATATTTTGTGTTTAAGAAGTGTAGTACAAACAATGTAACATCCTTTTTATCTTGTTGATCAGATATGATACTGGCTGCTTCGGTTCTATACCTCCTAATAATTATATCGACTTGCAATTGGATCAATATTTGAACGGCGTAGGTACTCGAGGATGATTAAGTAAATCTCAAAGTGACTGCTCTTCTATTTTGTCGAAGCAATTTGCACGAAATTTCAGTGAACATATCGTTCTCCAATTATTGTTTTCTAGACTAAATTAAGTCTATGTGCGCTCCATTTTATTTTTGGCTTCACCAGTGAAAATAATTCTTTCTAACATTCATACTTTTTGCAAACTGTCTCGTTTTGTTTCATTTTGGCAGAATTTGTTATAAACAGACATTCTTCAGGGCTTACTCTTAATAAATTATTAAAAGATTAGATATCCGTCTAAGATTACTATCCGACAAATGGATAAATGTAAATGTATTCCCAGCAATTTAGACAAAGCAAGTCCATACGATTCTTTCGTTTCTAGTTGAAATAAAGTTCTTCATATTACATACACTTGCGACTTCCTGTAGCTTTTGTCTGTACTAATAGTTTACCCGTAAATAGTTTTGTCAATTACTCATTTCGATAAAGCAATATTGAGAGGAAAATTCTTTTTTATAAATTAAATCTGCAAGCTATATTTATGTTGATATTACATTATGATGTGATTTAAATTGAAAATTAAGGTTTTACAATAAATCTCCAGTTAGCTATCAAATTTATCCGTTTTATACGAAGAAGCAGTATGAGAAACTTCCATTTTCGTATATTTAATTAAGACATGTACACATAATGGTTATAGCATTTATGATTGTGTGTATGGCGGTATAATAGATTTATTTACCTCAATATCTATATTTAGTATATTTCCATTTCTCATTTAATTTAATCTTTACTTTTTATTTATCCCTTTAGCTACCTGCTACCCTGCGTAGTAGTTTTTATTGCTTCCAGCGATTCCCAAAACTTACAAAAGCGTAAAACTAGAGACTACTGTAGAAACACATTAATGTGCGATGAACGGACCCGTTAATTACTTCCTAAATCGAACGACCTCCACAGGAGAAACTCACCCGGCTATAACTCAAAATATTAATCTATATAGCGTGTTATTTAATGCGTTGCGTACGCGACTGTGAGCCTAAAAGTTAATACCTCCGCTTGGCCCTTCTACATCACTAAATTAGAACCTCTCATTTCCTGAGCGACCCCGCCTGACAGCCACGCCACTGTCCCAGTTCAAACTGGACATTATTTGCATTGGTACGCGTACACTACCATCCGGAAGTTTAGCACATGGATATATACATGTGTCAATATGTATCTTGAAATGTACAGCTAGTGATTATAAAATGTTAATTTGAATTTGTTATTTGGAACCCCAAAAACAAAGGATTACTCCGTTAATGGCGTGACCGAGAAAAGTATCTTATAAACTAAACTTTCATCGGAGTATTTCACAATTATTTTAGAACATAATGTAATTTTTTGATCTAGTAGATTTGAATTTCTCGACGTTAGCATCCTACAAACATCTAAATTTGTCATTCATTAAATGCAGTAAAATCTTTTGGATGTTAGTGTATATATCAATTTATACTTTTGCTGCTACCGCTGCCTCGTCTGTTTTATTGGATTTGCCGTCA
Source organism: Popillia japonica (assembly GCA_004785975.1). NCBI lineage: Eukaryota > Metazoa > Arthropoda > Insecta > Coleoptera > Scarabaeidae > Popillia > Popillia japonica. The sequence goes on from SMLS01064346.1 coordinate 21,146, forward strand.
AAATTTGACCATGACGCAAAGTCCAATTTATTACCATGACCCCTGGCCAAGTACTACCTGTGTCACGATTGGTTTTAATGAGCCCGCGAGGCCCTCGCGGCCGTTTCGCCAGACGTGTTCCCATCCATTTTAAATCTTCGTAAGTAGACGGCCCCGATAATAGGAAGGAAATGAGTTTCTGGGAATACGGTTTGGGTAAATTACGTGCGGTGTTTCTTAGGTTCTGGAACCGATATATTAGATATTGTTTTCGGCTTTGTAAATTTATGAGATAGCCGAGGGAATATAATATGAATAAGGTCAAGTTAAATATTTAAATGTTGTACAAAGATAAAGGTTCTACAACAGCTCCAGGAAAAATAGTATTCAGTTCTCTTATAAATGCATTATATTATGTAACAAAATATCTTAGGGCAATAGATTTATTTTTAATTTAATCTAAGTCAATTTCATAACTGTTTGTATTTTTGTAATTGTGTTTCACTCATATGATATCTCTGAGCCAATAGTTAGGTATAGCTGTGTGACTAAATGCTGTAATATATTGCCTAATGTTTAGCCGAGCAATGTTTGTTGTATTTGGAATGTATTTAGAATGAATTATTTTAGTGCCCTCAGAAGTGACACTATCAAAGAATGATTTACAAAGTACAGAGAATACTCAATATATTATTTAGTTCTATTTTATAACACTTTATTTGGATAGATAATATTGGTAGAACCACTAGCATCTCTAATTCTTTTTTTCTATTTTGTTACAGGAACATCCAAGC
>ML217981.1:0-15560 GCA_004785975.1 Popillia japonica
ATAATAATAATAATAATTAATAATGACCTTTATTCCTTCGTATGTAACGTAATTAATAAAGTAAACAATAATACAAATAATAATAACATAAAATAACGGCCACAAAACGGAGGAGTCACTGGGAGGGGTTCAGATGCGCATCAAAGATGCACCCTGTTTTTAAACCCAGTCCCAGACAAGAATAAGAAAGAAAACTTGCCTAAGACCTATCTTAAAACTAATTTCTGTGCTGTCCACCACAAGTCAAGATACATATTAATCCAACACAGACAACAGTACTTAACACAAAATAAGTTCAACAGACGCACACTAACGATTACAAACGCACTATATTCCTTTAAACGCTTTTTAAAGTTCCTCAAAATATAGTTCTTAAATGTATCAGAAATCGTGTTGTAAATTTTGTAAATATTGTACGAAAATTCTCGTTCAAACATAGCGGTCCGGTGAGATGGAGGCGTGATCAGTCTTCCACCATGACGCAAGTGCCTAGAATGAATTTGATGGCGAAAACCGACACGCTCGTATAGGTAATCAGGCTGGCGATTAACAATAATTTTGTGAAACAAAGTCGACGAGAGCAATCTACGTCTGTTGGCCATATTCAACCGCGACAACTGAGCGAAAGATCCAGAGATATAGTCGTATTTACGTAGACCGCGAATGAATCGAACACATGAGATTTGTACTCGTTGTATTTTGCGAGAGGTCTCGCCATCCAAACATGGTCCATATAGACTAGAGCAATAATTAAAGTGAGACAGCGCGAGAGTATCACAGATGTGGATCCTCGTCTTGTAGTCCCAATAAGATCTGAGAGGATACAGTAACCGCAGACTACAATAAGCTCTATTACCACAGTTAGAAATGTGATGGCTGAATCTGAGAGAAAAGTCAATCAACACACYTAGATTCCGGATTTTCTTGCTGATGTCCACCCGTCTACCCCSAACCACGCAGTCAACATCGTGTTGTAGTTTTGATTTGTCGTTTTTATTACCAAATAGTAAAACACCTTACTTATCCGGGTTTAAATGCAATGAAAATTATATGATATAGAATGCAGTATTTCAAGATCGTCATTAATTTCTCTAACAGCCGCATTACATGGCATTGGGGGCAGAGGAATGGTAGATTTGGGTATCGTCGGCGTGCATATGGGCTTTACAGAACGTAAGTTGACTAGTAACATCGAAAATATAAAGTGTGAATAAGAGTGGGCCCAAAATTGAACCCTGGGGAACACCGCTTTCGATTCCTCTACAACCAGATGTCCGCCCCGAAACTCTCACAACTTGTGAACGATCGTGCAAGTAACTTTTAATCAAGTCAATGGCATTTGAGTTAAAACCGACATAATGAAGTTTAGTCGCAAGCATGGAGTGAGAAATAGTATCGAATGCCTTAGTGTAATCCAGTAAGACAAGCGCAGTAATTTGGCCCTCATCGGTTGCCCGAACTATCATCTGTAATATTGAGAAGAGCTGTTTCACAGCATTAACCAGACCTAAACCCCGATTGCGTCGCACGCAGAACAATGTTATCACTTAAAAACCGATTTATTTGACTACAGATAATTTTTCCATGACTTTAGACAAACTTGGCAAGATGCTAATAGGCCGTAAATCACCAAACGACGACAGTTCGGCCTTCTTAGGAGTAGGAACTACCACAGTATTTTTCCATGAGATCGGAAAATAGCTTTCATACAACTATACGTTTATCAGATGAGTGAAGCACTGTATTATGTATGGGCAGCACAAACGAATCATAGTAATGTTAAAATCATCCAAACCAGTGGAGTCAGACCTAATATTACGTAAAAACCCAAGAACAGTGTCCTCAGTAAGAGGAACGAAGCTGAACGAAACTCCGCTAACCTGTGTGAGGTATAAAATGATTCCAACGCACCACTCCCGCAAGGCTGCGGTAGAGAGTCCAAGAAATAATTATTAATATCATCAGGCATTATCCAAACATTTCTGAAACAGTTATACAGGATGGGGCAAAACAACCTCCCCGGTTTTTAAAAGGAATTAAAAAAAAAGGAGTAGAGATAGAAAAAACTTATTTCAATATAATAAAGTAGTTATATGGCCAGTTTTAACTTAGGTGTTTTTAAAAATCACATCGGCAAGTGTTGTCCTTCATTGTCTACATACTGTTGCAAGCGACCTCTGAAGTTTCTCACAACCCTTTCAAGCATTTCTGCAGGTATACGGCGAATTCCCGTGCGGCTTGTCTGCCTTAGGGTTTGCAGGTTCCTCAGACGATGTTTATAAACCTCTGCTTTGAGATAGCCTCACCAAAAAAGTCGCACGGGCCTAGATCTGGCGAGCCTGCAGGCTACGGAATATCGCCTCTCTGGGAGATCAAGCGCGCAGGGAACATTTCCTTCAAAACCAGCATTGATGATCGCTCTGTATGGGCTGTGACTCCGTCCTGCTGAAACCAGACATTCTGGAGACCAAGTTCTTCAAGAGCAGGGGCAAAAAAATTCTGAAACATGTTCACATAGCGCTTAGAATTGACCGTAACCGCTCGATTTCCCTCCTCAAAAAAGTGAGGCCCGGTGTTACCTATTCGGGAAACTGTGACATGATCACTATGTAGTGGCTGCTCGTGGATCACCCTCGGATTGTTTTCGCTCCAATATCGAAAATTTCATTACATGCCACAATTCGGCTATGCCAATCACGTTCTGACAATTCTTGAACAATGATCATCTTGTATGGATGAAGATTAAGGTCCTGATGAAGAATTCGCCGCATAGTGCGATTAGGGAGACGAAGTGCGGTCGTATGTTTGCGAGCGAAGCGTGTAGGTGACCGCAATAGTGAGTGTCTGACTATGTTTTCGGGTGTTCGAGCAGTTCGAGGTTGTCCACCTCTCTTTCTGACAACAGTTCCCACAACGCAATCGATTTTCGGTCCGGAACTGCTTGACGATCGAGAATTTGGAATCGAATACGGAACGCGCGCTGGGCAGCGATTACAGACTCGTTTCCGCGTATTTATGTTTACAACTGAGTCCTTTTGTAACGCAAACGGCATATCTAACTGCCGCCATATACGTCATTCTCACACTTTTTCGACCTCTGCTCGCTTTACAATTTTCTATTGAAACTAGGGAGGTTGTTTTGCCCCACCCTGTATCTATTTTGTCAAAGAACAATCTGTTATGGACACCAGATCAGTATGACATTAGGAGGTAGTTTAGTACTTCCAAAGTTTTGTATATCTACGAACCACTTCTTACTCCACTATGCCGCCTCGACCATTTTTGACATCTCATTGAACCACACGAGCGTTTCTCGGTGTTATTTGCTACGTTTCTGAGTGCCTATCTCTTATCTCTATTTCTACTATTACGCGCCTAACAGGGCAGATTAACTATTCTTCAGTTGGCTTCGGTCTCAAACATGACTTCTACATATTATGTTGCGTTTGTTTTTCTTTTCACTCAACTGTTTTTTCAACACAATCCTGCTTGTCGCCCACACATCGTAATTAACGTCCACGTGTTCTGGTGTTTCCTCCATTCCACAGTCTGGATAACAGTCAGAAATTTCTCTTTTGTAGGCTTCCTAAACCCTCTTTATTTAGAGCGTTTGCCCACGTTCGAATTGCATACAGTGCTTGCATCTGTAATACAAATCATCTCTCTTTGTTTGAAAAAAGGTGTAAGGATTAAATCGGATTTCTCCATAACTTTCCTAAGAGGAATTATAAATGTGAACCTGTGATCCATGATGACTACATGTACCCTAGCCTCTTTTTCAAGATAATTTGCTTCCTCAACATGATGATTTGTTGTAGGTTAGCTTAAAAGAACCCTTGAGAATCACTGCTTCAGTTATTTCGAAATCTATTTAAAAGTTCTTTTACTCTATCTATTCTGCTATCGATTATGCTGAATCCTCAGCATATTCTGTTTGTGTAGCTTCCTCTATTAGGTGCAGGCGAAGCACCTGACATATTCGATAGGCGCTCACTTCCATGACTATTTCGTAAGCAAAATCCTGTTCGTCTAGAAGTAGTGCTTGATACTACATCAATTTTAACTCGAAACTTGAATAAGTTTCTGATGTGTTTCTTATAAATCATACAAGGAGACAAGTTGCCTTGCCCTGATACTAGTTCGAACCTAGTTCGATTAGTTTATCTACATAGGTACATACGTAGCCACTCCCAAACCATTTTGCCGGTGATGATATTGGAGTTCAGCGCTCTATTGGCTGCTTGACTATCAGACATTATGAGAATTTCTTGCTTTTCTTAGTTTCTGTCGATGTGGACCTGGAAGCATCTTTCAAGGGCGTGTATTTCCGCCTGAAAGATACTTGGATACATCCCCAAGCTTGCGGAATATTTGGTTCTAGCCTCTGCTATTGAGTTTCGAAACTGTATGGTTGTCCCATTTGCTGTTGCGACTAAGCTTTGTGGTGAACAAAATTGAACCGCATTGGAAAATCGTTTCGAGGCATGTCCCAGGTTTCCTCGCCTTCAAGAGACTTAAGCGTGTGCCTAGCCAATCCTTCCCCGATCATTTTGCTTGGTGACGTTTTCGCGGTGCTCTCTATTCAAATGTGGAGGGGGAGGGAAGGAGATAAGTTTTAATATCATTTTGATAGTTGCCGTGGGACAGGTTCTTATTGACCCAGTTATGCATACACATGCTAATCTCTGCACACAATCTCTGCGAAATTGGCTCTTGAACTGGACAGGTTAGTTCTTTTGCTCCAAGCCACTGCTCCATAAGTGATCATTGGTCTTACTATTGCAGTATACATCCAGAACAGTATTTTTGGGTTGCATCCTCAATTATTTCCAGCGAAGTTCCTACAGGCCGTTAGGATCTTTTTTGTCTTGTATGTTACTATGTCTTGCTTGTTCCACGAAAGTTTATTATCTACAATAAGGCCTAGAATGTCACCTCCTTTTTCCAATCTATGTCTTGCCCATCAATTCTTATGGTTTTGAGACTGGATTTGCTTTTTCTTGTAAAAGGTTTATTTTGAGACCCGCTGATTGGCACCTCTTTTGGTTGGTTGGTAATTAACAATTTGGAGTTACAGAATAGATCTGACTGTAACGATAGCTTCAATGTTACTACTATCGGTAACGATAATAGTCAATCTTTCTGCGTATATCTGAAAAACAATGTAAGCAATGGTGTATATTTGGCAACATTTATAAATGTTTTAGTCAAAGAAAATCCACCCTCTGCATTTTAATTTCTTTGTATAATTACAATAGTTGATCAATATGCTTATGTAATAAGTAAATGTCCAAATTGGTGAATTATAGAACATATCACATTCTATAAATGTTTAGAAGCAAACTTAAACAAACAGAATTCTTTATATCTAGTCACCGCTGTTTTAAAATTTAAGGTTATGGAACATTGAGAGAAGACAAAACAGTTGTTAATTTAGGCTCCGATCCGAGTGTCTGCACAAATTCAAGTCCAGAGCTAACTGGTAGTCCCTTACGTATGGGCGGACGGACGCATTCCACTGAAGACCTTTACAGTTGGATGGCTAAACAGGATACAACAGGCGGATTAAAAGGTGCGGAAGTAATTAAAATGCTTAATCGAGCTTTACAATTTAATTGTTATTATAGGTTGTTTGGAATCAAAGATAGACACCTTGCAAACTCAATCATCCGGTGAGGAACCGCAAGTTAAAGAAAGTCAAGCAGTTTTAGTTCCATTACATCAACTCCACGATTCATGGCGGCTTCTAGACGCAAATCTAATCTTTCAACCGTTATTGGCTAGTCTCGGAGTAATGCCGCAGCAATTAAAATTGACATCAATGTCCGAAAATAGTAAGATTCTACATTGTTTTTGCATTTATTAGTTATACTTGTGACGTTGATGTCAGCAGGTAATGACGTCACATCGCTAGATGCTTTAGGCTCGAACTTATCATTGGTGGGTAATATGGAGACCATGAAAATCGATATAGTTGTATCGGAGCATGGTAAACTCGACAAGAAGAGGGCCAAAAATAAGGGCAAAGCGAGAATGTTCTTGGAAATCAACGCAGGTAAATGCAATTTTAATCTAACATATTGCCTCAAAATATTGTCTTTTTGTATACATTTTGTAGATGAATGTCCAGCTTTCGTTTGCGAAAAGGTATCTATAGAATTAGAAGTTGATAGAATGACTGATATGGCGGTTAGTGAAATGATAAAAACGAAGAATGTTTTGTATATTTCGAGAGGGCAATTAAAAAATCATACTAGTACGGTGTTGCATTTTAATGTGGGTAAGTTGCGTTATTCACTTTACACAACATTCAATGTTGTGTTAATGTACTATTTATTTTCTTGTAGGTGTTCGTTATATTTCCCAAAGAGTTAACATGCCTTTATTAAGATTGCTACATCAGATTAGTAATATGTACCAAAACGTAAAGGATACTCAAAACGAGCTACGCGAACAACAGCCGGTTGAAATACGTCGTCCAAAAACTAGCGCCAGTGATCATATTGACGTCAAACACCATTCTACGTCGAGTATGTTTTAAGCATCGAATTTTCAAGATAATGTCTGTAAACAGGTATATTAAATATTAGTCTTTTCAGCCTCCGATTTGCGGGAAGGTAACACCATTGATGACGGAAAACAATTAACTTTAAAAATATCCGATCCTAGTTCAATCACCTCCCAACAGAAGCCGGTAATTTCTCCGTCTCCTAGTGTGCGGTCCAGACCGCAGAGTTTCGCACAAAAGTTAAGGTCCACTGGAAAGAGCGTAAAAGGTAAGAGCGAATGATCGCGTTTCTTTATTAATTGAATGGTGATTAATTTTTGTAGGTTATGTTAATTTAACTGAAGGAGGCGGTACACCTTTGACGATGAGTAGTCCGTCTATATCGGCGTTTGAAAGAATCACCGTTTCGTCTGATAAAAGTGTGGGAAGGTGTTGGAAAACGATTTATCACTTGCTGGAGTTGTATGCTAATATGCCTGACACAAAGACGATAAAACATAGGTAAGTGTTTCTGTAAGTCATTTCCTTTTGTCATGCATGTATATTAGGAGAAGGAGGCAAGTTCGTTATAATTACGACAATGTAGCTGCAGTTCTCTAATTAAGGATCTGAGAGTTACATTTTGATGCTTTAAATTTACACCTCATGGGCAGCACTCTTACATCTTAGCTTTGTGATAAAGCGTTCAAACAAGTTAGAATACGTTAGATTATTTAGAGTGCATTTTCTAATGCCCTGGCTGTGGATATAGCTTTTTGTCGAAGCATCTCTAAAAGCACAAAGATATCTTGAATTAATCCAAAATCAAAATCAACTAATCCAACATAAATTGTGCAGAAATGATTACATTTTTGAAGAAGATATTGTTCAATAATGCGACAACCAAATTATTATTATTGCCTTGTCCCCCGATCTTAATATTATAAAAGCTGTGTGGAGACAGTTGTCTCAAAGAATCTATGGCGGCGAGAGACAGTTTCTAAATAAAAGCAAAATAAAAAAGCAATTCGAGAAGCGTGGGACGAAGTGCTCTTGGAACGCATCCAAAATTTATACAATTCTGTACCTAATAGAATGAAGACGTTTTAAACAAGAATAATAGTCATGTCTATTATTAAATAAAATTTAGATCAACGACTTTGTTGTTTTATTTTGCTGCATTCAATCAAATATGGTTTAGTTTTCATATTTTGTTTTAATGTACACATTTTTTATCCAGATTTTCAGTTGGTAACGCCGATATATCCGAACACTACAAAGGTAACCGAAAGTATGACATCCTAACAGAGGTAAAATCGTCAGAAGATATTGAAAAGGCTGAACATCCTACTACAACAACAGCCTCCACTTTACCTCATTTTGAAATAAGTACGTACGAATTTGTCTGTTTTTGATCTAAGCTATAGGCGAATTTTTGCGTTGCAAATATGTTTCCAAATATTTAATGAATGTTTGCGCGACGTCACAGTAAATGTATTTCATCCATCCACAAAACCGGAGTTTTAGTTTGTCAGTTTGACGTTTTGTTGACAACACTGAGTTAACCATAGAGAGGAATATAGAGGTGTTTCTTATGTGGAGGGGGTAAGAATTTATAATATGGTACTGGCATTGCGGCAAGACAACCAACCAGCATATGAATGGCGATATAAAGTACGATTATCATCAAATCATATAATAAATTCATGGTAACTCGAATTTGATTCAATATATACCAAGAATATATGTTGAAACAAAGGAGTTGGCACAAATTTATTACATGATACAATAAATAGTAGAATATGAAGTAAATTTAAATAATAGAGTATAATCTGGATATCATACATACTTATTGAACTTAATTTAGGTAATAACATTGAATACAAAGGGATTATAGACAATTTCAGGTCATTATACATGATAAATTACTTCAATGTCTGTAGAATAGATTTTAACTGATAGTGTTATTATCCGAATCACGTTCAATTAGTCAATAATGTCATAATAATGTGGTACTATTACTGAAATTTCAGTTTGTATGAGATTTTGTTACATTTTCATTCAAGGAAGAATTTCCTTCTATTGCTTCCTCGTGAAATTCTAACATAAAATAAAATGTTAACATGAGGTCACATATAGATATAGTATGCATTTATATCATATTTATATTCACGTATTATTGCTAATTAATATTTACCAGGCAAAAGTTGGCGTAAAGTTGCCAAATTTTAATTTATTGCTACCAGGTACTCTACAGATATTACTAAAATGTAAATGAATATACACCCTGTACACTTTCTCAGAATCTATAGATTTTATTCGGTCAAATCCAATTCGCTGCTCCCATATGTCATATATCTATAATGTATACAAAATCATTTTTATTAGTGATATACTTAGTTGTTGCTTAAGAATATCTTACCCCTCGATTTAAATGTGGAAAACATCTCTTACTAACAGTCTTATCAGAATTTCCACAACTTGGGACACAACAATATTTGACCATAATTACTGTAAGATAAATTTGAAATATTAGGACAGCTGCTATCTCTAATTACAAATAGGCATAAGTAGCATTTTTTTTATGGAGGTGAAATGCTGTTACGCACATTGTGCTGGACTTCCGCTTCTCTAGAAGAGGTCTACCAACTAAAACACCCCCTACTCCTCTAAACAACAAATTGAAATTTCTTCAATTTTGTTGTCGTTATGGCTTTAAGTTTACCCTCCTCCTGCTGCAAGATCTATAAAATATCAATTAAAACAATTTTCTTCCACCACGATTTAATTCATATCCTGCTTCTTAGATCGTAGAACATTTCTAATAAAACATGACACCAAATCTCATACATGCTCAGATTCTACCATTTTCTGTATAATTGAGTCAGGTAAAATTTCGCCTATTTCGTTATTCAACGCAGTTCTCCATTCTATCCAACGATTACAAACAAAAATGTGTGATAGACATCGTCTATTTCGTCAGGACAATACAAACAAATTTCAAAATTCAGAAATTGTGTTAGAAAAAAATCGACTTCCCCATGGCGTGTGTCTAGCCAAGGCCGAATTTGAGGGATTAACCTCGCAGTCCAACGGGCTCTTAAATCCGCTTGCCTTTGCCACATCATAACAGTGTTTTCTCTCTCATCCAAGATTCCAATAACTCTAGGTTCCCGCTTCTTCTTGTACTTACGCTGTCTTTCTTTAGCCATGAGCGCTATTGGAATGACACCTGTTACAACCAGAACTGCTGGTTCTGATACCGTGCGGAACGCTGACGCCACTCTGAGGGTAGCCCGCCTTTGGACTTGCGCCAGCCGCTTCCGGTACATTTCTTTATCTAAAGAATGAACCCATATTTTGGAACCATACAGCATAACAGTATGTACAGCAGTCAAAAGCAATATTCTTTTAGTTGAACGGGGACCTCCGGAATTAGCCATGACTCCGCTAAGATTTGTAGTCATTGCTGCCGCTTTATCAGCGCTCTTAAGGATTTGTTGCCAAAAAGAAAGCTTATTATCAATCATAACTCCTAGATATCTAATAGCTGGGTTTGAGGTAATTTCAACATCGCCCACTCTCATGGGTATAATTGTGTCTATTCTTTTTCTAGTGAGAATAACAATTTCCGACTTGTGAAATGCAATTGTCAAACTATGGCCTAGCATCCAATTATTTATTCTCCTCATTGACTGGTTAATTTTGACCTGTGCTAATTCAAGATCCCGTGCAGTCACCAGCAGAGCAATGTCATCAGTATACACAATAGAGATAACATCGTCAGGTAATTCCAATCTTAATAATCCATCATATAGAATATTCCATAAATCTGGACCTAAGATGGATCCTTGAGTTACTCCAGACGTCAGCAGCACGTGCTTTTTATTTCAAAACTTGAACGCTGTTACTATGGTTACTACAACCTACAGCGCTCGAGTGGCACGACGACGAACTATTATAATTTTACCCCTTCTACTTCGAGAAACATACCCACGGAGCTAACCTTAAATTCATATGTGCATGATTAAGTTATGGTATTTAATAACACGTTTTTGTTTATAAGTGTTCTTATAAAAAAAATTAGGCTATACTAATAGTCGCATTTAATTGTTCTTGGTTTGAATTAGACATGATCAATTATTAACATTCACTATTCCCACATAACCTATAAAATACCAAACATCATCAAATACCTTGTAGATATATTTGGAGAATTCACTAAACACTTTGCAACAATTACGCCTTTAATGACGCAAAAAGCAAATAATCGAATGCAAAGAGAAACGCAAAAACTTCCTGTTTGAGTACATATGTATATAAATATTTGTATGTACCTATTTGGTTCGCAAAAATTCGCCTTATATGTATGTTCTGTTTTAATATTTCAGGCTCTTATTCCAAAGAACACACGAAACTGGTAGTTTTTGGTGTGGCAAGAATACATCGCACGAGACTCCTGGCTACGTTATCTGGACTTAAATTGGAAGCAGAAATCACCAGCTTACATTCCAGTTTAACATGCAGGAAAAAATCTACACCGATATCTTTAGAATGTTCTCTAACTGGGCAAGTTGGTAGAACGATGATTGTGCTATTGGAGGGGGTTGCACCAAATCAACAGTAATATATTTTTGGGTTACATATAAAGAACAATTTGTTTGACATTTTTGCATATTTTTTACAGAACTGTCGTTAAGGTTACAGTAGGAAAATCGCAAGCGTTGTACTCTAGTGTTAGTAGAAAATCTAAAGATAAAAATTCTGGGCTGCTAACAGTTGGCGCTGTTAATATAGACATCCCCCAACATCCAGTTGCTTTGCATGGCATGGTAACTAGAGGTAGTAAGCAGCTGAGCTCTACGTTACAGGTACGTTATTTATGTGAATTAAGATAAGCTACTAATATTTTTTCAACAGGAATTACGTGTTACGAGAACATCTAGTAGGTTATCAAGACTGCAACCTGAAGAGGAGCTACCACAATCATATTCACCTAGTCATACAGATCACAAATTACCACGTGTTCCACCATCTGTAATAAGAAATAATATAGGCGAGAAAGGTCTGTTACATCCTCTGGTAATGCAGTTTTCTGTAATATTACAAGTAAGTGTTTAATTTTTAAATAATTGTAATCTATCTAGTATGTGATTCGGTTAAATTTTTCAGAGTCTTAGTATCACAGCTGCTTTACTACCCTCTTTACAAGCCCAGTATAAAATGGATCAGGTCAATAGTACCGGTATTACTGGAAGTAAAGCTAAGTTTACTGTTGATTTACCGCATCATTCTTTAAGCTTCACTACGAAGCTGCAGGTAATTTTAAATGTTGAGGCACCTGTAGAATTTCTTCCTACTTTTTTCTTCGATTAGGTCACAGAAGCAAATCTACCATCCGAAGCCAGCATCGCTTTACCAGCAGTCCATGTTTCAGCCGAATACGTTCCAGATGGAACTACTGGTGCTTTAAGAAATGATGGCCATAGAGGTCCGGAAGGTGTTGTCTTTATGCAAGGAGGTTATTTGAGTGCCAATGCAGATATCGGTGCTTTTGAACATAGTTTGACAACTGATTTGCTAAATCATTTAGTGTTCGTTCAAAAAGTGTTTATGAAGGTTTGCTCCTTTTATTATCTGCAGCGCTTGCTGTTTTACTTTTAAATTTTATCAATATTTTAGGAAGTAAATGAGGTGGTACAAAAAGTTTATGGAGGAGAAAGACCCGTTCCAATTTGGCTTGAGGACTCGGAGGAACCGTCAACTTTAAACAGAATACTATTTTCTCTCATAATTCGAATCCAGAGAATACAATTAACGGCAACTACTGCTGGAAGCTCAGCAGTTAGGTTAGAAACGGGTAAATTATTATGTGTTTAATTCAAATTGATGAACCACACAAATATAATATTATCATTGTAGGTGCTGTTGTTCTGGAATTGTCAAATAGAGTTCAAAACGTTTCTGGATCTAAGAAGAACAATGCAACATCTAGATTATTTGGTAGGGCGCAAGTTGACTTAAATCTATCTCTTGGTCAACTTATAAGAAACGCCCTTTTCGAAGAAGCTGAAGCGGAATTTCAACAATTTGCTTTCTTTAATACTAGAATAAGTTTGAGAAATACTTTCCAGGTAAATCAGATTTAATTTTATTTATATGGAGAGCCGGGATGATTGATATGTTGATAGGATGAAGTGAGTGAAGGTGAAGATAAAGAAGTAGTTCTCATAACACTGAAGAGACCGCTTATTTACGTTCAACCAGTGGCTGTCGATAAAGCTATACTAGTTTGGTTGAATTATAAAAATGCCTACGACTACTGGAATGAAAAACGAGCTAATCTAAACAAAGAAGTCCTAACAGCTACACAACAGGTTTACGAGAAATTCCAACTTGGACAAATTACTAGCCAATTGGGAACACCACATTTGGGTATGTTGTTCTTACAATTAACTGTGGAAGATATGGGAATATGTTTACCTCTAAATCCTCTCCCGTTAACAACGTGGGGTCAGAGGAATGTTTATGAAGAAAGTAGAGGAGCTGTAGTAGTTACGTTGGAAAATACTAGTATATCAGGCAAGTAAAACTTTCGGTTTATTGAGACGAATTGTTTGTGAATGGTACACTTTTATTTTAGCTTGCAGTTCGGGATCGTTGGTTAGCAAAGGCAAATTTTCGAATTTGTGCTTAAGATTTGCAGATGATTTTGAAACATCTCTTGACGACTGGAAACCTGACATGAGTGACGCCACAATTATGAACCTGTGTGTTGTCAGTGATGGCACATATGAAGTTTGTAGTAGAACTATAACAGGAAAACAAGCTCATGGTACGATGTTTGCCACAGTATGGTATTATCAAATACTATCTAAATATACATATATACGTGCAAATAATAGTTCCATTCGACAAATATAGAGGCCGCCGACAGTTGAATGTAGAACACTGTAGAAGGTGCGTGCGCCCAGGCAAATTTTGGATGTAAAACAAAATGCATAGGCACAATCCGTAGACTTAAGTGACAGTTAAAACTAGGAGAAATGTATGTAAAAATGACAGTTTTAAATGACATTTAACCTAAATGCTCTTGTAAGACGTTTATAATAGTACCAGGCATAACAGCGATTATTTGTCTGGACCGTTGGTTGCGTACGTCCCTTACTCCTCCCCTTTAAAACCATCACCGGGCCGACGAGCCTGTGTCGCCGTTCTATATTTATCGAATGGAACTACACTTCTTTGACCATATTAATACTAGTATTATACAGCGTTAGTAAAAAGTCCCGGAACGGTCGAATAACTTTGTTATTTGAAAATTATGATTTCTGAAATTTGGTATGGGGGTATAGTTAATATAAATGCATTTTATGCAATACAGTTTATATTTTTTTCACTTCCGGTTTAATCGGCAATACGTCCAACTTTTTTTTTTAAACGGAACGCCCAGATTTTTTTAACACTTTTGAATGCAAAATAAAAAACTACGTTCAGGAAGCATTAAGATGTTTATTTTTATTCACAAGAAAACAGTTAAAAAATTAAAAAAGTATCCTAATACAGAAAAATCAAGATACCTGTCTATTCAGGTTGCCATTACAATAATTGTTCAAAATGATCTCCATTTACAATTTGACAAAAATGTAAACGGTCAGTAAAATTTCTTATTGAATTTTGTATTTGTTCTGGAGTGATGCGATTGGCTTCTTGAACTATTCTCTCATCCAATTGTTCAAGATTATGGAGACGATTTTTGTACACTTGACATTTCAAGTGACCCCAAAAGAAAAAATCTAATGGCGAGAGATCTGGCGAACGTGCTGGCCATTCGATTGCTCCTCTACGTCCGATCCAACGTTCCGGAAAAATTTCATTCAAATAATCGCGGACATTATGGGCAAAATGGGGGGAGCTCCATCTTGTTGAAACCAAAAATGTGCATTAGGGTGATCATCTATGTTTGCATTTGGAAAGAGGGCCGCAAGTGCTGGAACATCCTCATTTCGCAATAAATTTAAGTAGACGTTGCCAGTTAAATTTCTTCTTATAAAAAATGGTCCTATGATGTTGTTTCCAACAAGACCAGCCGAGACATTCACCTTTTGAGGACGCTGTATATGGACTTCTTCAATCCAATGCGGATTTTCAATTGACCAGTAGCGACAATTATGTCTGTTCACAGTGCCGTTGAGACAAAACGTTGCCTCATCTGAAAAAATGATGTGATCTAAAACATTAGGCTGCTGCTCGATCAATTCCGTCATTGTTTCGCAAAAATGTAGTCTACCAGCTGGATAATCTTCAGTTAACTCATGGACGGGATACATTTTATATGCTTACATTCTTGCTGATTTAAGAATCTTATGAGCAGATTTTTGAGAGATCTCATGAATTTGACCTAATTCTGTTGTAGACACGTGATAATTTTCTTCCACTGTAAGTAACACATTCAAACTAGTTTCTTCATCTGTTGCTGTTAATGGACGTCCCCTTCTAGATAAATCCTTCACCTGACGAAAGACTTCAAACTTTTGAATTGTTCGGCATACCGTACTTTTACTAATGTGACGATCCGGATAAACAGTATTAAACAAAATACGAACCTCTTCAAAAGAACGTTGACGATCACCGTACCCGCGCATCATTAATATCTCAATTCGTTCTGATTCAGTAAGTTTTGCTGCCATTTTCAAATGTGTCAATGTCTAAAATAAGCTATAATAAATTTATAGCGATGCAAAAGTTAAAACGTTTTTAAAATTGTCAAATGTGACGGCAAAAAGAATGCAAACACTAAACAACAACTTTTTTGAAAGGTACCTTGTTTTTTCTGTATTAGGACACTTTTTTAATTTTTTAACTGTTTTCTTGTGAATAAAAATAAACATCTTAATACTTCCTGAACGTAGTTTTTTATTTTGCATTCAAAAGTGTTAAAAAAATCTGAGCGTTCCGTTAAAAAAAAAAAGTTGGACGTATTGTCGATTAAACCGGAAGTGAAAAAAATATAAACTGTATTGCAGAAAATGCATTTATATTAACTATACCCCCATACCAAATTTCAGAAATC
>ML217981.1:15960-29196 GCA_004785975.1 Popillia japonica
AAAATGCATTTATATTAACTATACCCCCATACCAAATTTCAGAAATCATAATTTTCAAATAACAAAGTTATTCGACCGTTCCGGGACTTTTTACTAACGCTGTATATGGTATTATATTGCTACTGTGATATTATATAAACTGTAATTAAAATAGAATCGGAAAAGCACTCCCCTATAAGATGCAATGAATGTATTGTTTCAATTAAAAACAAAGAAGGAACCACAATTGATCCTTGCGGAACTCCAATATTGATTAGCGATTGCTTTGAGAACGCCTACCTTCTCCTTTTGCGCGTCAAAGATAGGGGCATTATAGGTTCTCTACTTCCTCACTAGTATATAATGGTTCATAGCGCTGCTAAAGCTAAAGTATAATCCAGAATGGCTTGCTCAAGTATACATACACTCAAGAGCCATAATTATGACCACCATGTTAATGACATGACCACCTTTAGCCCTCAAAATTGTCAGCACTCGGCATTGTATTGACTCCACCAGATGGTTATAAGTAGTTTGCGGTATTTAATACTAAGCACACATCAACTTCAATTCCCGCACATTGTGAAGGGGTACCGTCGCAGCACGAATTAGGACTTTCAGGAGGGACCATAAATGCTCTATTGGATTAATGTCAAGTGAATTTGGAGGCCAAGTTATGGCTTGGAAGTCACTGGAATGTTCCGCGAACCACTCCATGACGATTCCACTCTTATGGCATGGTGCATTATCCTGTTGGTAAATACCATCCCCCGTCGAAAATACTGTTATTATGAATTGATGAACTTGGTTTGCAACAATGTAGTGCACATACGTAAGGGATTTTTGAATGGGAATTGTGGATCGTACTGTGCTCCATGAAAGCATTGACCACACCCTAATACTCTCCCCACCGGCTTGGTCTGGGTCAGCCTATTAGTTATAGATGAGGGTGGTTATAATGTAATGACTCTTCGGTGAATGGTAATGTCTGTTAGACGTGGTTGGTCCAATACGTTCTATGAAGAACAAATTATTTTAGAATTTTTACAATTTTCTAATACACTAAACTTTAAGCTATCCAGAAACTAGGATTTGGTTCTTCAAACGTTGAAGTCATAATGTCCTCGTTCGATGTGAATCGCTTTCCGTCGAAAAATTTTTTCATTATTTGGAAATAAAAAAAAGTCGCGAAGGTCCACATCTGGCAAATACGGTAGATGTTGTTGATTCTATGATTTTTGCTATGGAAACTGCAGAACTCCAGAAGTGTGTCTTGATGGAACAATTTTCTTGTTTTCTGAGGATGTTTCTCTTTAATTTCTTCGATTAACTGATGTAATGACGTGGCATAATACTCATCATTTATGGTTTGTCCATTTTCCAGGTAATCTATGTAGACCACTGTGCATGCATCCGAAAAGGCAGTCACTGCCTCCTTGTTGGCAAATTTCCCTAGTTTTACTTTTTTCGAAGTCTGATCATCTAAAAATCCACTGTTTGGGTCTATTTCTGGACTCTGTGGAATATAAACTCCTATTCAAAATTAACACACCACTTACATTTTCAGACTTATTTTATTATTTAAGAAAATATTGACTAAATAAAAGCGTTTGCCGTTGGAAATCTTGGTGGCTTTTGTCAAATATGTTGTCCGATTTCTACTGTATTTATGTAATTTAACTAAGTTAAAAGGTTAAGTAATTTGTTCACTTTATATTTTCGGTTTGATAAGTGTATTGGTTAAAGTTGCTGTTTGAGCGTTGGTTATTTTTGTGAGTGGATTAGTTCACTAGATCAAAATTTAAAAATTTAGTTAAAAAAAGATGAATCGAGCACATCATTTAAGCAATGATGAATGTGTTAAAGCTTCAACTTTGCTAGAAGAGGGAAAAACTATGGGTTATGTGGCCAATTTATTAGGTGTTCATCATTCAACAATTAGTCGAATGGATAGAAGATTTAGAGAAACCGGAACACACCATAAAAGACCTGGCCAGGACAGGAAACGGGCTACAAGTCAAATTGATGAGAGCTTTCTCTGACAACAGGTGTTACGAAACAGAGAGTGTACAAGTAAAGAGCTAAGTAATCAACTCGAAACTGCCAGAAATGTTATAATTTCTGCTTTAAGCGTTAAAAGAAGGTTAAAGGAAACTGGATTGGTTAGTAGAAGGCCTGCTACTTACTGCAGATCACAGATCACCTAGATTAAGATTCGCTAGAGATCATGCGCGGTGGACTATCGATGACTGGAAGAGAGTTTAGTTCACAGATAAAACTAAAGTGAGCCTAAAATCTCCAGATGGCCGTGATAGAGTATGGTGGAGACCTGGAGAAAGATTTTATGACTGTTGTATCTCTTCCAGGGGGCCATTTGGTTGTGGTTCGAAAATGTTTTGCGGTGGAGTATGTTTCGAGACACGCACAGAATTGGTTCCTATACGTCCGCAGTCTATACATGCAGAATTCTACATGGAAAATACTATTCAAGACCACGTGATGCCGTTTGCGCCATTTATAGGGAATACCTTTATTTTCATGCAAGATAATGCAAGACCTCACATCGCAAGGAATGTGTTAGATTACTTAAATGAAGTCAACATTCAAATCTTGGAGTGGCCACCGCGCAGTCCTGACTTAAATCCGATAGATCATCTTTGGGATGCTGTAAAAAGATCAGTTCGACGTCATGTAGCTGTCCCAATGAGCCATCAAGAATTGGAACGTGTTGTCCTCTTAGGATGGGAAAACATTCCCCAAGAAACCATGCAGGACTTAATAACAAGCTTACCCCGACGATTGCAAGCGGTTATAAGAGCTCGAAGAGGTGTTAGGAAGTATTATTATTTGCACAAACAAGTAATTATATTACTTCAGTGTATGTATTATTTAGTATTTATTTGTAAATATTTTCTAATACGTGTATTATATTTGCAAGAAACAAATAAATGCTATTATTATTATTATTATTATTATATTATTAGTCTTCATGTTTTTTTGTTAGTTTGGACACTTTCTTAGTTTGCAAAGTTAGAGAGATTTTTATAATTCTTAAGTTTTTGTACCTGATCGCCAAATGTTTTGTATTGCTTCAAATTTTAATTAGAAATAAATGTTCTGCGATGCAATATTGCTTAATTATCTTCATGTATATTTTTCTAACACTAAATTTAAATAATGAGTGCAATGGTAAAGAGATAATTAAAAAAAATATAGTGGTGCGTTAAGTTTGAACAGGAGTTTAGTATCCAAGTGTATTCATGTTTTCTCCACAGCTATGTAGTGACTTAAGCACTCGCCAGGATTATGCCACAGAAATGCAAAGCAGCCTCTAATTCCATCATACAATTACGCTTATTCTCCACTGTAAGCAAATACAACAGCAATATTGACGAGATTTCTTCAAACAAAGTTTTTCGGGAAATATTGAAAACATTGTATTTGTCATATGGTACGTAGATAGAACAACGGTAGACGCAAAATACTGAGCGCAGCTTTGATAACATATATCTGTGTTTTTGTTTAATTCTTTTTGATTTCATGAAATCGACAGTTTTACGTATTTAGTGCTACAATACTTCCGTCAGCAAGAATTAGTTGAGAACTAAGATGAGTAAAGTGTAGTTTAAAGTAGGGAATAGGTACAGCGAAATTGGTATCTTCTGTCTACGCAAGACAATTGTCTATCTGTCTATAGAAAGATGATCTGCAGAGACATGTGCTCCCCGCCTTAATTTTAAACAGCGCAATCTAACGTTGTTTTTTTTTCTAATTAACATTTACTCAGTCATATTGCGCTGATTTTACACATTTTTAAAACCTTAATTGCATGATTTTTGGTTTAGAAAATGCTAAATGGTTCCTAAACGTACAGTGGCAAATGGAGGGTGTCGACATTCACCTGGATACTAACGTCGGTAAACAATTATCAGCTTTAGGACACACACTAACGCAGTTGACAGGCGCCGAAGAAACGCCAGTCCATTTGGACTACGATAGCGACGATAATGAGCCAACAGATGGCACTCGTACATCTCAGGAGAGTATTCTACCCGCATTTGTTTTCGATCCGAATTTGGATAACAAAAAACGATCGAAATTAATCGAACGCGAAATGAACGAACAAGCGAAAATAATCAACGACTTAAGATCTCTGGGAGCCTCTCACGGTACCATCGAATTGGAATTGAAGCGTTTGCACGAGTTAGAAGCTATGGTATTTAAAGATTTTAGACGGTAACTAATTTGTGTAAATATTGATTTATTTTTTTTAAATTAAATTTTGTGTGTTATTAGCGATATGATACAGAAGTTAAGGCGCCAAAGTGTACGAGCATCTTCGATTAAGGGTAAAATCTTAGGTTCCAAACAAAACACGTATAGATCAAGATCATTCATTGTTCCAAGTCCGATGTTAGAAGCTCAAGGAAGGTATGTTACTTTTTTGAAGTAATTTTAACTAACACTCACACTATTTGTACAAATTTGTTAATACACTTAGCCACTGTGTACTTGTATTTAAGGCTTCTTTTATTTTTTTTTGCTTATTTCATTTTATTTATATCACCAAATAGTCCTGAAGATGGTCAAGCTGGTAGCGGTAGCGGTAATTCCGCGAGTTACGAAAGTTCGCCAAGATCAGGACCGTCTAGATCAGCTTCGCTGAAAGTAAGAAGCACGGATGGTCCTAGAGTAACATTCAGTGACAATATTGGCAGGTATAGTAGCGTTTCACCAAGTAGTTGCAATAAATATTAACAAAACAGTGCAATTGTTTAGTTTGCCGTTAATCATACGTATTCTATTAACTGATATGTTCAATACATTGTAAAAATATGCTGTTTTGTTACGTGAGTTTAATGTTCGTAGAATGTAGTGTAGTTTGATATTATTATTAGACATACATTTAAATATATTTGATGTTAGACTACCTATCCATATAATATAGCTTCGATTCTAATTATTTAACTAATGAATTTCCATTTTCAGGCAATCATCTTTACCGAGTGCTAGCTCAGATTTAAGTTTGCCAGAAAGTAATCTAGTTTGGCCCGAACACATCAGTATTGACGGTCAAAACATTGAATTAAGGAAGAAGCTGCCGGCTTCGTATGAATTCGGTGAAGGGTACGTTTTATTTATAATTTTTAGCAAAAAATCCTTTTAGGACACGTAAATATTATTTTAGCGGGGACTCCTTCATGGAATCCTTTGCTAAAGATCAATTTTTATCATCTAATTCGACTCACCCAACTGGTCCTAATATATCGCAATCCGCGACGTCACAGAAGCCGCAGGAACCAAATATTGATTTAGAATTGGATGTCAAAGTACTCATAAATAGTGGAAAATGTGTGTTGCACACCAAGGATTATGTAAAGGAAGAAGAAATTAAACTGTAAATGCTCTAACGAATTAATTGAAATTTGTAACATATTTTAAATATTATTTAAATTCTTTAGAAACAGAATGCGGAAAGATAGAAGTTGCTCGGCTGGCTTACTGGAATTCCCTTCAACTTCCGGAAGTCCCGATACTACCAGGAAAAATAAAGACAAATTAACTAATCAAAGTAGCAGCGCACGATTGAGAAATCCACCTCACACTACTTCGCTTGTAGACTTGACCATTTTCCATATACCTGGAATGGATGTCAAATTATACTACCAATCAAAAGTAAGATGTAACCTTAATACACATATCTATTTCCGTTCAATAAAAATATTTATTGATCAAGGTGGTGAATGAGGAAACATTACTTCAAGCAGACCAAGAAACCGCACCCCATTTCCAAGAAAACTCAAACGATTTTCCGCAGTTCTTCAACAATAAATTCCCCGAACATCCAACGTCTGCTTTTGACAAATCTGAGGAGATACGAATAGATAAGGCATTCAAACGGCAGGATAGTAAAACTGATTCATTTGTTATCGATGAATTAGGAGATTTAAAGAATTCCACATCTTTACACGGTATTTCAAACCCTAATTACGGCAGCACCCCATCTTCTAGTAAGACTAGTTTGGATAATTTCCCGTTTCAAATGAGCGTTACACCACCTCACGAGCCGTATAAACAAAGTAATTTAAGCTTTAGAAAGCCAGGCATCAAGAAAGCTTCCTTATTCGCGTGGATGACATTGCAAAGCGTACCTGAAGAAACAATAATAAGTCCACATATTTTGGAGTTCTTAGAACAATCATTGGAATTAATTCCTCCAAAAACGAACTTTAATACTACAGGTAAACGAAGCTCTCCACTCTAATTTTAATACCAATTCAAATTATATTTTATTCAATGTTGTAGCTCCTACATCGATACTGAATACAGAGCAAGATGCTTCCAATTATGGTAACTACGTTTACGCCAGTTTTCCAGTCGATGTAATTGTGTATTTCCACATGCAACCTAGTACGTTTAGATTCAGCTGCTTACCCGTTTCTAGAGTGGAGTGTATGTTGCAGCTGCCATCTTTAGATATCGTGTTTAGCTCTAAACGAGCTGAAGAGGAATTGTTACATAGGTAAGTATTACAGAAGCGATTAGATAGATCAGACGTTTATTCGCACTGTTTAGCACATTAATAGCATTCCAATCCCATATTTACGAATCCCAAAATTAAGTTAGATGCCATGATTTTGGTCTCCTCTAGCTCCAAAATGGGCATGCTTAAACGGTCTTACTAAGTTAGCATTTAAAAAGCCCGAAAATATCCCGTCTGATAGGTAACCCAAGATAACTTCAAGATTTTTAAGGGATCGATACTGTTCATAAACTCCAACTCTTACTATAGACCTAACCAGAACTTTGCTGTTAAATTATTGTTCATGATTCAGTGTTAACGCATATGAAAAACTCTCTTTTTGGGGATCTCAAAAATTTTAGGTGATAGGATAATGTGAACCAACTGGACAACTTCACATTGCTTCCATGGTTTCTGCACAGACAAGTCGTTGCAATGACTGCAACTTAATTTGCGAAATATTTTCGCCGATTACCATACTGCAATAGAGTTGATGATCATGGTCCGTGTTACCATTTGATACAATCAATCTATCACTTTTACCTCCCACCCTCACATTTTCACAAAAAAAAAACCTTTAGAACGTCTAGAAAGCCGTTCTGGCTTTTTTTGAACCTCGTGCAGACGTGTGAGCTAGTCCTCAACCACCGGAAACCAAAACACAGGCGAAAGGTTCTGGTTGGTACGAGTCCTCTCGATCCTAAATGATATCGAAGGCTTCCACGGTCCGAGTCACTGTTACGAAGACTTCTGCGTCATAATAGTGTAACCTGCTGGTCACTATTTCGTCTCTACCGTGGTTCACACGACGAGTGACTGACACTTTTTCTCACCCACCTTGCAAGCAAAAGATTTTCGCCTTTAGCGTGCTTGACATGTCGAATTACTGGCATTTTTGACACTCTTATCCACTTTACAGGCAGAAGATTTTCGTCTCTAGCATAGATTACACGTCTAGCTACAGTGACCTGCTCACTACGCTCTCCTGCCTTTTACTCCTGAAAAAGCAATTTACATTAGCGGCGAAACGTTGAGTTATTAGTTTCTCTGTTTTTATTTATTTATTAAACACGTCTGCGCACTTGTAATTTGTATCTACAGCGTTGGGCAACGAATTATGACCATTGCTTTAATTATAGTTTCATACAAATATACAGGGTATCCATGAATATGTGGGCCATATCTCGGATACATAAAGTTTATGTAAAAATAACACTGTAGGTATGTCTATATATCGTTTTTTTGCTAGGATGCACCACTGCTGAGATATTCAACCCTAAACATATAGTTGGCTAGGTGGTTTTTTAAATGAAATTATGTATTTCTTTCATCCGATTTTAAGGTGTGTAGTTTTTTTACTCTCCAATAAGTGTTTTACTATTCCTTGGACCTTAAGTCAGAAAAATGTACTCAATGGATTTCCATAAAATGCTTTGTTTCCGAGAAAAAATAAGTTTAACGAAAATAGGGAACATTTTGTTTCAATATGCATTAAAATATACTTGAAAGAAATAATTAAATAATTAATAATTTATCCAATTATTATAAAAATTAATAATAAGGCTCCTCATTAGATCCTTGGACTCGAATACACTCTTGGATACGTCGAATTAAAGATTCTCTAACGGGAGCTAGTTCGTACATTAAATGCATATCTGCATACTCATTAAATGTGTATTCCGTTTTTATTAAACTAAGCAACTAATGAAAGTAATGCACAGAATGCCAATAACAAATAAATAAAATATCTGTAACCACAATAAATACAAACAAAATAGCATGTAATTAAAACGGGAAAACTTATTATTACCGAGATTATAATAGCTTGTAATTTCGAAATAATAATTTGACAGTTCCATCAATCGTTATATCCAAATGACGTATTTACATTAACTTTATCACAGCATCCCAAGATATTGAAATAAAAGTTACCTATTTTCGTTAATTGCGTCATAATTGCATTAAAAAAAACCACCTAGCCAATTCTATCTTTAGGGTTGAATATCTCAGCAGTGGTGCACCCTAGCAAAAAAAGATATATAGAGATATAGTGTTATTTTTACATAAACTTTATGTATCCGAGATACTGCCCACATATTCATGGACATCCTGTATATTTAGTTTTTAAGAATACTGTACTAGGTAGGTACCTGTATTGGGGTCGATTCTGTAAGCGTTTCTGTTAAAACAGGCTGTTAAAAAATTAACGCCACTTTTAACGTAGATAGCAATTCTATAAGTCATATGTCTGTTAATATTTTAACAGTATGTAGTTGTTAAAATATTCCGTTAGCCTGTTAATATTAAAGGTAAGGATAGAGCAGCTTTAAAATAAACAGTTACTTAAAAGTATTGTGCAGTTTACATTTTTTTGGTCATGGCAGTTATCAAGTGCGTGTAGGTGAAGGCTATAATTTTACTCTAAGCCAATCATCTGTTAGTCGATGTATAAACGAAGTGATAAATGTCATGACTAGAGGAATGGCAGACGAGTGGATAAAATTTCCATCAGACATGGCTGACATACAAAGGAATACAAATACCTTTTTTGAAAAATATGGTTTTCCTGATGTCATTGGTGTAAACGACTGCAGTCACATTGCTATTGTGGCACCACCCAGACGTGACGAATTATATCCTGCTATGCTCTTTTATAATAGAAAAGGCTACTACAGAACATACAATTTATATTGATTGTCATTTAAGAATAATTAATATAAATGCAAGGTTTCCAGGATCTGTGCCCGATGCTGCCATATTGTCGCAGTCCAACATACATCGATATTTACAGAACAAACATTTAGACAACACCTTCCATTATCACTTCCTAGGGGATGAGGGTTACCCTTTAACTCTGTGGTTGTTAACAAAATATCCTTGTGAATACCCAGAAAATTCTCCTCAAGTCAGATATAATAGCCACTTAATCAGTGCCAGAACCACTGTTGACAGAGTGATAGGTATTTTAAAAAGCCTGTTCAGATGCTTATTGAAACACAGAACATTGCATTATAAACCACCAACTGCTGCAAAGATTATATATTGTTGTGGAATATTACACAACAAATGTACAGCTTCCAGCTGGAAATTTTCAAACAATGTAATTCAGGATAGGCGCAGGTTCTTAAATGAAGGCATTTGAAAAAGACAGAATATAATCGATCTACACTTTACTGAATAATACACATTTTGTTTAAAAAACACTATTCACAAATACATTGAATTTTATTATCACATTGTTTTCTTTTATATCACATTTTATTTCCTATTTTGTCACCACTTAAACATACGTGCTACCTAAACGCATTTCCCAAATGACGGTTACATCCATAACTTGTAAAAAATAACTTACTATTTTTCATTGTTTAACAGTCCCTTGTGTCTATATTATTTAATAAACCTTGGAGAGTCTGCCATTCTGAACTGTCTCCACCATACAGCAAATGTTTCTCTTTCTTCAAAAACCCCACCATCGCCTCAGTGCTCTCTTTTCGCCATATAAAAAACAAACGTCTGTATTACCAAATTCAAATACTTAACACCTACCTTGCTTATACCGCCCAGATTGATAAGAACATACGAACGAATCGTGTGCATTTGGTCTAAATAGCACTTGTTTAGCAAGTATGATCGGCCAACTTCGTGATTTTTAACTTTTTCCGTTAAATCGTAGAAAAGTAAAGGACCTATTTACTTTACCCTTACAGAATAGCATTTTCGTGTTTATTTTTAACAAGACCAGAGGGTGTTAATTTAAACCGGAATAGTTACAGAATCGACCCAACTATATTTTATTGTACAAGTCATATATGCATGTGTCCTTCTATCCGTCTACGACCTTTTAAATATGTTTACATTTATATTTTGGAAAAAAAAACTTAAAGAAAGGTGGAAACGTTAAATAAATTTTATACATCTTTAAAGTATCTTTAGTGTCGCTACCCCAAGACAAGAAACATTGTAGTAGATTTACACGTTATTATGACATACTTTAGTATTATCCGGATAGCCATGATATCACAGTACGCAAACGATTTTGTTTATAGATGGATATTGTCATTCGAATTTGACGTTTCGTAACAAGAGGGCGCGTTTATTTCAAATAGTGGCAAAGTAATCCGACGGGAGAAAAAAAGGTATTAGCACCGATACAAAGTTAATAATTTTGAATTGAAAAGTCGTGGTATAGGGGTGGAATTTCCGTTAAAGAAGTATTTCCCATACACTTTGTAGAAGCTACCGAAAACAAAATCTGAGCTCATCGCAGCAATAGACGACATCTGAAATAATGATATTGAACTATATAAAAATGTTATCAGTGCTATTCATTCAATGCCATGAAGAATGAATGCAGTTATTAAAGCTAGAGGTGGACATATTAAGTATTAAGTTAATTTACTACATGATTTTTTGTTTATTTTCAATAAAAACTTTATATGTTGGTATGTTCATAATTCGTTGTCTAACACTGTATGGTCAAAGCCTGGCGTAAGAAGTTTGATTATTGGTAACCGTATCTCTCAACATTGTTGCAATACTGCCATCTTCTCAGGAAGTATGTAGGTTTTGAGCTAGTTAAGTCTTCCTTTAATACTTTCAGTTGCGAAGTTCCTTCATACCAAATCGATAACTGTCATAATTTAGCTAGGTCGAAGTTTCCATGTCTTCTGCTTCCACGTAACTAGCAAAGTGACTCCGAATTAGGACTTTTAAGTTCTGTTTTGGATTACCTATGTATGCAGTTTTCAGTTCTTTCTCTAGAAGATCTGTTCTAGCCATCTTTTGAAAACATTTTTTTACGTCTCATGGTTGGTGTTCAGTTTCTCTTCTTCGATTTGCTCAATTCCTTGTTATATTCTGTTAGGACAGTTTTACATTCATCCGAGATATTATTGCACTTATTAAATAACCGTTACGCACATATGTATCTGCCTTTTGCTTCCATACATTGTAATTAATACCATTAATATTGTTCTACAAGCAATTCTTAACAGTGAAAAATTTACACTAATTCTTAATTTATAGTGAATTTGGAGATGGCGCTCCTAACACAGCCGCTACAGCTGTAGGCGGTTTGAGTGTTACCGGTTGTTTATCAGATTTTTCGGTCTACATCTTCCATCCATATGGTGGCAAGAAAACAGCTTTAAAAGAAGCACAGTGGTCGCCGTTATCAGACAGCGAAAGGAAGGACTCCTTGTCGATAAATGTCGAATTCGTCAAATTTCACCTCTCCAGATCAAGAATGATGAATTTCAAACAAGAAATGGCGACTAAAGGACGACCTGCTTCCGATCAAAGCAGGAATGTTATCAGATTTTCTAGTAAGTGAAACTCTTAATATCAAGATTGTTGAGTTATCTTTATTTTATTTATAGCCATCACTGATATTGGTTCTGCATCATTTAAATACGATATGCGACGGTTAGCCGAGATTCTAGCTTTTCCGAAAGCCTGGTATAGGCGGTCTATAGTTCGACGCATGTTTCTGGGTGACTTAAGCATGTCAGTTCCTGCTAACGACGACGAAGAAAGTATATTGACTCACGCATCTCCAAACACATCGAGGAATTTTGAGAACAAGTACATAAAAGCACTCCCTAATCTAATAAATTTGTATTGATATTTTGATTCATTTTAGATCAAAATCTCATTCAGACAAATCTCCGCTACTAAATAAAGATAAAATGAAACTAAGTTTGGAAAGCGAAAGTTCTAAACATGGTCGATTAAAAGATTTGGGAAGAACTTTTAGCTGCGAATCAGAGAACAGCAGCAATTCTAGTCCTTCAGAGCATAAGAATATGACAGCTTGGGAAACTCTTGTCCTATTTGCCGTAAATTTTAAAAAATTGAATGTTCATATGAATATGGGAAATGTGATGGGAAATGTTTCGTAAGTATTTTTTCTAATTAGATGTAAACAAACAGTTTCAATAAAATAATTGTTTTTGTAGATGGTTAACCAAAGATTTTCGAAGTGAAGGCCGTCTTAGTATAGGTTCAACTGGTCATAAGAATTTGTATATTGCTGTTGGCTTAGGAGGTTCTGGTTTAGATGCTAAAGGAGGTATAGTTGGTGGGAATATAGAAATCGCTAATATTGACACATACGGTAAGTGAATATTATACTAAATATTTTTTATAACTATCTGTAATGTGATTTTATTTATAGTACATATTCGTGAAGAACCAGACGTGGAACCCGATCATATAGTGGGGCTCAGATTGCATGCACTGGAATTAAGATTGGATTATATGGCAACGTCTGTGCTGATGTGTCGTGTTAGCGATCTCAATGTTAATTTAAAGGATGAGTGGAGATTAAATCAAGCGATAAATTCAGCTTCCGTGACTAGGAGGTAATATTTCCCATCACCTTGCTCTCTTTAATGCACATTTCTTTTTCTAATTACTTTAGACCTGCTAGCATATTTATCTATGGTGTCTTGACCTGGAACCAATTACAAATAATGATGTCCAAATCTTCAACCGCAGACATGTTAAAAATGTATAACAAACTAGAAGAATTCTTCTCACAACAATTTAATAGCAGTAAGAGAGCTTTCAGCGGATTCTCTCAAGGTCACAGACCACCCCGAGTAACTCCTCAAAAAAGTTAGTTTTCCCGTTTTAAATCACGAATAAAATCGTAATAGTTGTTGTCTTATAGGTCGCGAAGCACCAAAAGTAGACGTTCCAACTGGTTGTATACACGACGCCAGACATCATAG
>SMLS01064349.1:0-15132 GCA_004785975.1 Popillia japonica
TTTGACAGCTGTCAATAAATAAGTTGATAAGGAACTGTCAAAATTAATAAAAATGGTTGTACATATTTCCTAATATCAACTATTAATGCAACTACATTAAACTGATTAATAGATTTTATAACCACATTTTCTCTAACAAAAATTCAATTTTAACCCATAAAAATATCTACAGTAGTGGAGATTACGTACTGACGCCTCGAAAACAGTTTGAAATAACGCAGAACTCCACCACTTACACTAACACGTGAAATTTATGACGGCCATATTGTATTTTTAAAGGGTTATAAAATGCACTCGAGATAAATATTGACTCGCATTACAGTACGATGCGCTTTAGATGTTGGTGGTGCGCCATCCTTTATTACGAAGCTTTTACCAGTTGTTAGTTTTCGGTCCCATGCTCAAAGTCCATAAATGTAAAACGGCGTATTTTATTGAAAAGTTTTGGAAAGACGATCGTTTCACCATTTCAATGGAATTTTATAAGGATATACTTATGTACGTATAGTGAATATCGGATGTAGTGTGATACACACAGTGAGTGTTGGTTTGTTATTAATGCAGCGCTTCGCTTACAGGCAGGAAAGAGGTTTTTTTTTTATTTCGACGTCAAGTTAACTTTGTTTTGCGCGCTCGTACAAAGCGTCGTAGCGCAGTGGACTGGATCTACGCCATCAGAGTCGTATGCGTAGATCCAATCCATTACGCTCGAACGCTTCGTTGTACGCAGACTAACATCAACGGTATATAGAAAGAACGTCTACATGGTACAGATATCGCATACTTTTATTTCACATCAACCTCGATGCAGATTGACTACACGTGTGCATAGGTACTTACCTATTCCATCGGAAACGAAATCCCTGTAAAACTTTTTGCGAATTATAAAGCATGTACATATATAGATATACGTCTAGTGGAATACAATGTAGACTATTGCCGGTATGTTTGGTATTTAAATCCTCGCGATATTCACGTCATGTATGCATAGGAGCAGGTATTGAAATGATACGATCACGAAAAAATACCTTGTGCAAGGCGAAGTAGTCTGAATATCAATTTGCCCGTATGAAAATTTATGATATGGTTCGTTCGTAGTTTTGGAGACTTGTCGATACATCACGTGTTGAATATTTTATATTCGCGCTTTTATGGGATGTACGAGATGTTCAAATTATATTGTTAGATATCGTTTCGTTACGAAAATAATTTTTCACGGTAATTATGATATGATTTTCGCTACTGCTAGCAGGATTCTAGATTCTAGATCCCAACTTCTACTTATACATTTTTTGGTCAAACAAAGCCCGTTGCCCAAAATCTATGCTTCGTCAGAATAGCCGTAAGTTTGACACTTGCCTGTCAAATTTAGTCAAATATTTTAATTGAACGGTATCTATGTATATCCAGGCGCAGTAGGCACTACTAATGGATAAATAGCCAACCGGTCTTAGTTTTTGATAGTACAACAGTGTTTAATACCAGAATGTTCATTTTGACGGTTAAATTTGACAGCTAAAGCTCAAAACTTTCTACTGAAATGCTTAACACCGCTGAAGTTTAACATTTTAATGTTTAATTGGGTAATCCTTAAGATTCCAGTTCTAAACTTGGCTATATTAGATAGCTACAAGTAACACTTTCCTATATTTAAGGCATAAATCCCAAGTTTGGTCATATTTTCACAAATTTTGACATCTAAATGTCAAAGTCTGTCCGTGTTTGGCATTTGACTGACAAACTAAGTATTTGTCAGTATATATTTAGCATCAAACATGTTTATGACATTTGACATGTTATTGTCAAATTTGACAGTTACAACTGAAGCTTCGCTGTGAATGGTTTGACGAAGTGAGGATATCTTGGATGCTGCTTTCTTCGACGATGAAGCATGGTTTCACCTTAACGGATATGTCAATTCACAGAATAATAGAATTTGGCCTGCTGGAAACGCTCATGTTTTTGTAGGGTCTTCGTTGCATCATCAAAAGATCGGTGCATAGTTAGCAATATCCAGAAGAAGAACTATTGGTCCTATTTTCTTGCACCAAAACATCGATGCAAATACTTTAGAAAATTTGATTTTAACCCCCTCTATTGAACATCTGCACGATGATGCGTTACAACGTGGATATTTCCAGCAAACTGATGCTACAGCGAAAAGAACATTAGATTATCTACACTAATTCCTCGTCGCACTTAGTACCAACTTAAATACAAAAAATTGAAAGCGGGAATTTCAAACGCCCTTCAATCATTTATATACCCACTGTAGATGATTATCTCAACTCTTATCTAAGTCATTTTGTTGAGCGTATTAAGGACTGACACTGAAAGCATCCTATCTCCTTTAGGAACTAGTTTCTCTAGTTAAAAGCTAGTTTACCAAATACATAGGTTAACTAGCTCATAACCAGTCTTCAGTCAGAAAAACAATTTTACTTGTTTAGGAAGCAATTTATCTGTTCTTGAGCTGAGTGATTTTTCCAACCAATAGGTAACCAGTCTGTGTAACAATCTATCTCCACCTACGACTAAAACTCAATGTGGATTGCCTGTATAAGCTAACCACCATGTACGGTCAGTGGATGAGTCATACCTTGTGGATTGGTTTTAAAACCAGCTTAATTGGTTTAGAAAACAATTGATCTGGTTATGACCTGGATTTGAAAACTGATCTTGAGCAAGTTTCAATACCAGCCAAACGAACTGCTTTATAAACCAGTTCAAAACAAGTTCTCAGTCTGAAAACCAGCTTATCTGATTTAGATCATTTCCTCATTTAATCGACCTGTTAAATACCTGAATCCTTCAGAGAAAAGCTGACAGCATTATCAAAGGAGATGGAACAAAATTACTTCCGAATAACTGCAAATCGGACCCTCTGAGACTTTTAGAGATTATGATCAAAGTTTGGGAGGAGCCAATCGGCAATAACTACTTCGTCCCCTAAAGATTTTCAATACCAGTGGTTGAATCTACCACTACTACTGTCACTGTGATGAGAATGACATTGTTATCGTTAGATAGCAACACAAAAACGTATAATTTTGATTTCTGATAAAGGAAAGCTCAACAGGTGACAGAGTTACAGGATCGGCTTTGGCAGAAAATTAGCATGTTCATCAAGGTAGTGCTGGAAGATAAGAAAAGAAAGTTCAGAGCGATCGAAGCTAATTACGAGAAGTCATCCTGAAGGATGCTCAGAATGGACACCAAGGATGAATCTCGTGAACTTTTATCACCATAATATAAACATTTTGCTTTTTGAGCGTCTTGGGTGGGGGTCCTATAACATTTGGTCACGAGGTTCCTCAATCAGGAAGATTAAAAAACTACCTAACGGCAATGCTATTGCTTTTGCTGAAGAAAATGGCGCAAACGAGCTTTACATGAAATTTGAATGGTTTTTTTAGACGGCAGTGATACATCCCAGCAATCTTGGTTATCCTGGTCTTTGTATTAAAATAATCTTGTAAATTGGTCATATCAGCATATTAAAATTCTGAATTTAGAAGATCGTTAATTGTCCCACCGCAAAACAGGACCATAGAGTGTTATTCTCGGCACTCCTACAACAGGGCCTGGAGTCGCTGTGCCCAATCCTATGTACTCTGCTAAGGGCAACCCTAGCAACATATCCATTAGCTGAAGAGTGGTCTTCATTCCAAAGCAAGGCAGAGAGTCCTATGCGGAAGCGAAGTCCTACCGACCTATCAGCCTTACGTCATTCCTTCTCAAGACGTTAGAGAAGATAATTGATAAGCACTTAAGAGACTCTGTACTGGCAAGACTGCCTCTACATGAGCATCAATATGCTTATCAAACCGGTAAATCCTGTGAGCAGGCAATCCAGGAGCTCACGCGACGAGTGGAGACTGCTTTCAGGAACAAGGAAATTGCGTTGGCTACTTTCATGGAGATCGATGGAGCCTTTGACAGGACGTCCTTCTCGTCGATGGAAAGAGCTCTGCGAAGGCAAGGAGTTGAACCACAAACTAGACTGTGGATCAGCTCCATGCTAAGAAACAGGACGGTCCAAGTTTCACAGAACCTCTGCACTGTGAAAGCATCGGTGGCAGCCGGCTGCCCACAAGATGGAGTGCTGTCTCCTTCGCTATGGTGGCTAGTGGTGGACGATCTGCTGCACGATCTTCGGTCTCAAGGCTATACCGACGATATCACCATCATGGTCTGCGGTAGGTTTGGGGGCGTAGTATCCGAGAGAATGCAAGTCGCACTCAGACTTGTAGAGAGGTGGTGTCAAAGGGAGGAGCTTAACGTCAACCCCAAGAAAACAATAATGATCTGGGTCACTTGGAAAAGAAATTTGTCCGAACTCCGGTGCCCGACTATCTTCGCCTCCAAGATGCCAATATCCGAAGAGGCGAAATATCTGGGTGTAATTCTGGACGCCAAATTGACGTACAAATCACACCTGGAACAAAGCGACCTGACAAACAAAGCGATGAGATCCTTCTGGGCCTGCAGAGCAGATGTTTGGCAAAACATAGTAGTAGTATATTTTTACCATCAATTTTACATGGTTCGTCATAAAATACACAATTGTACACAAATAAATAAATACAAGGCATCACAATTTACATATGCGACACATACATAGATACAAGATATCAAAATATTAAATATGTAACACATGAGTATAAAGACCAATCAATTAAATCTATATGACATATATTCGGACACATTATAAAATGTATTGTCTAAGAGCAGGTTTTTAACATGTTTTGAAACTCTTCGATTTGGTGTTTTTATGTCTTCTGGTAAATGATTATAAAGTTTAGGGCCCCAGTAGTCAATTGCCTGCTGTGTAGATGAGAACCTGTGAAGTGGAGTCACCAGCTCCTCTTTGGTTCTTGTGAGGTAGTTGTGGAAATTTGAGTTCTTTTTAAAACGCGTCAAGTTGTTGTGGGTAAACTTTAAGCACGCTAGAATATATGCACTCGCGATGGTAAGTATGCACCCCCGCCTAAAGAAGTTCCGACAACTATCTCTTTGTTGTAGATCGAAAAGAATCCTAATCGCCCGTTCTTGCAGAATGAAAACATGCTCCGCGCTCACAGATATACCCCAAGTTAGGACACCGTACGTAGCTATGCTGTGGAAATTCGCAAAGTATGTGACTTTGGCGGCCTCCAATGTAGAAACGTGTTTGATTCTTCTGATAGTATATAATGCAGAGCTCAACCTATTACATAACGTAGTTATGTGATGGTTCCAGTTAAGTTTGTCATCCAAGAGAAGGCCAAGGAAGCAAGCCGTTTGACCCGTGCTTCCCTTCGAAAAAGTTAACCTCTGTCCTCGTTAACTTTCAACTTGCTTCAATTGCTGCTACCTCTTTACGCTGTATTTGGTTCTCATTGTCGGTTACCAAAAGTGATGTATCATCGGCATACAGAAAGATGTTATTAGTTCCTACATTATCTGGCAAATCGTTCAAGTATATGATGAACATAATTGGACCCAATATAGAGCCTTGTGGTATGCCTTGGGTCACGTAATGCGTTGCTGAGTATACACTATTCCATAGTACCGTTTGTTGCCGTTCGTGCAAGTAGGATTGCGTCAGTTTCCAGGCAGTGCCTCGGATGCCACAAAAATTCAACTTATGCAACAATATGTCATGAGGTACAGTATCGAAAGCCTTGCTTAGGTCATATAATACTAGTTTGGCGCTCTGGTCGTCATCCCTGGCGTTTAGAATGTTTTCGACGAGGCTGATTGCCGCTGTTAGAGTAGTTCTTTCGGATCTATAGCCGTGTTGAGCGTCCGTAAGGAGCTTGTTCTTCTCGAGGAAAGATAATAGTCGTGTCTTCATGACATGTTCGAACACTTTCGATACTATTGGCAACAAAGATATCGGTCTATAATTTCCTTTGTTATTTATCTCGCCCTTTTTGTATATAGGTATGACCTTGGCCAGTTTTAGTTCTTTAGGGAAAATTCCCTGGTTAATACATGCATTTATTACAAGCGAAAGTGGTCCAGATATCTCCGTCGCTACATGTTTTAAAACTCTTACATCAAAATCATAAATGTCCCTTGTCTTCTTGTTTTTCAGATTGTATATAATATACATACACATATAATACATTCATCAACATTGACGTGTTCAAAGAAGCACGGGCTTTTATCTCCAGCGGCTTTTAGGAAATCTTGATAGTTTAAGTTGCCGAGATTATTATCATCAGTAGATTTACCTATGCTTATGAAATAATCATTAAACATATCTGGTGTTAATGTATTATTATTACCTCGTACCTTTTTTTTTCTTTCCTGACTCTTTGTTTATAAATTGCCAGATTGCACGTTGTTTATTTTCCGATTTGCGGATATATTCCTCGTTATATTTACGTTTAGTTGTCTGACATAAATTAGTATGATACTGTTTGTATTCTTTGTAGGATTGGTACGCGTCTGATTTGTTACTGACTTGCAATAGTATATAAGGCGTCTAGTTTATTTTTAGATTACGAGATTTCAGTGTTTGTCCAGTTGGTATTTTTCTTGGCCGAAGTGTATTGCTCCCTTACAGGAAAGCAATGATAATACATATCCAGCAAGACCGTTTGGAAGTGGGTATACTGTTCTTGGGCGTTGTCGCTTATGACACTATTCCAGTTAAAGCTGAATAATCTATCTATTTCTAAACTCTTACATGCCGTTGTCAGATATGTGGCGTATTTTAATGAGTTTTTTCTTAATTTTAGGTACAGAAAACTCAGTTGTCACTTGAACCAGCTGTGCCATGTGGTCCGACATGTGCGATTCCACTGTTTTTGCTTCGACAATATCTTGACAGTTTGTAAATATATTGTCTATGCAGGTTTTTGTATTTCTACTTACTCTTGAAAATTCTTTCATGAGTAAACATAAGTTAAAAGAATTGCACAATTCAACTAGTTGCATTTTGTCTTTACTGTCTTTCATGAAGTCGATGTTAAAATCTCCTGCTAGGTATATATTGTGATTATTGAACACACTCGAACAGAATTTAGCGTATCCAAAAAGACCCAAAAAGACGTGGGGGCTGAAACCTGAAATGGTGCATTGCCTGTATACGAGGCTCATAACACCCTCCATAACTTACGCTTCGCTGATCTGGTGACGCAAAGTCAGCCTAGGGTATGAGGTAAGTGCTCTGAGCAAAGTTCAGAGGATTGCCGGCCTGGATATCACGGGGGCCATGTCTTCGACGCCGACGGCGGCCATGGACAGCTCGCACACCTTTTGTCACAGGTGCAACTGGATTGGAAGGCTTAAAGGATATCTGGGCACAGTAGACCTTTTTGGCGTAGCGACCACACGGAGTCGCCCGCCCTTGGGAAGGGGGGAAAAAGTGTTATTCTCGATGTAGTTCCTAAAATATTTCAGATAAATTTCAGATAATTCACTATCGAGCTCCAATCGAAAATTCAGCAGTTACAACATACTTCAATATATTTATATGCACACTAATTGCGGATACCACGTGTATCTTAGAGCGTGCTATACAGTTTTGCAACTTAATCATTTAATCAATCGCAAATCGCAATAAAATCCTCAGTTTTATTGCAGCTTAACGACTAATGATTTATTTTCTAATAAATTGTATGATTATAGTTGTAAAAGTAATAATAATTTCGCATAAATCAAAATTATAAAAATGCGAAATATGCCGCGGAAATTGTTTCATAGAATAGAACAACTGCATAATATAATGGAACGTTACAATGCGCGCTAAACTAAAAACGAACATATAGAGGAGTTATTAACGAGCTGATAAAAAATTTAAATTTATTCAGCGATATATTTAATGCAAAATTAATTCAACACCGGCGCTATTGAAGGTCGAGGTTCTCCCATCGTTTTATTGAATAATCACTACCAATCTATTCAAACCTCGTTGGATGTTGTTCGTTTTACATAAGTTTATGACCTATTATTTTATCGCCATGCAACACGTGGAGACATATGTGTACACATACATATTATGGATGCTTTTTTTTTTGGAAATAATTTCTCTGAAATATTTCAGAAACTAAATGGAGAACAAATCCATTTAATGTGGTGGAGCACCATCTCGTTTTACCTTCTGAATATGGCAGGTCCATATGTGCAGGTTTTTCGTGCTTCTAGTCCACTTGATTCAGTAAGCAAATTTAGCAAATGTGTAATTGGACAATTCAATAATTACACAATCCTCAGAAGAAGATTTGGATGCAGCAAAAGCAATGGAACTGTCACCTCCACAAGCTACAATGACGTGGTACCAACACCAACAATGTTATAGTACCACCACTCTGGATAGGACTACCATGTCTTCACTGCGTGTTGGATTTCTTACTTTTTGCAAAAATGATTACTTTCTTCGAAATTAGTTTGAATGATGATCTAAAACAATGTTCCCAATCAAGATACAAACTCTGGATCTTCTTCAGCTCTTTCAAGACCAGATGCTGCAGATGCGCTTCTTAGGGATTTAGGTACATATATTCAATCTCGAGAAATAGTTCAGTTAGCTCCTATGTGCTCTCATATACAAAATTGATAGTTCTTTTACTATAGTTCCATCTTGTATCTTTGATATTTTGTGATTGTAGAGTAAGTAAAGACGTCCAATATTGCTACCTTCTAGGAAAGCCATCCAAATCTTATGTTAACCTCGTCTAAGCCTACCTCTCCAGAAAAAGAAACAATAACTTTTCTTTTAGGAAACTGTTTGACATCCCAATCAGGAAAATGAGGAGATTCACTACAGTTCAGTTCAAAAACCAAAACTTCTTATCCTAGGCGGTAGCCTACAGTTTGGAGCAGCTCTCACGTCTACTGGTGGTACTTCTCATATTTTCTACATAGATTTTGTATGGAATGATGTGACTGTGGCTTCGAGATTAGACTGCCATTGCATCCATATCAAAAACATTAGATTCATTACCAGGTCTAGAAGTACAGCTCTGATGTACCTACCACTTCACTACAGCCATTGAATATGGCAAGTCCATGTGCAGGTTTTTGGTGCTCCTGGTCCGCCTAATTCAGTAAGCAAATTTAGCAAATGTATTGGACAATTCAATAATTATACAATCCTTAGAAGAAGATTTGGATGCAGCAAAAGCAATGGAACTGTCACCTCCACAAGCTACAATGACCTGGTACCAACACCAACAATGTTATAATACCACCACCCTGGATAGGACTACCATGTCTTCACTGCATATTGAATCTCATACTCTTTGCAAAAATGATTATTTTCTTCGATATTAGTTTAAATTATGTCAAGGTCATCGACTGGATTTGATTATACAGGATATTAGGATACAATATAAGGCAAAATTTTCTAAAGCAATGTTTCTAACCAAGATACAMACTCTGGATCTTCTTCAGCTCRTCCAAGACCAGATGCTGCAGATGCAGCATAGCCATTAATGTCATCATATATTCAATCTCGTGGAATTCTTTAGTTGGCTCTTCYGTGTGCTCATCTACAAAATTGATACTTCTTTCACTATAGTTTCATCTTGTATCTTTGATATTTTGTGGTTGTAGAGTAAGTAAAGACGCCCAACCTCATTCCTTCAGTACAGTGCGGATGGGCTCTAAGGTAGCCTGAAATTTCTGATTAAAACTGTTCCCCGAAAGGTGAGGCATCATTTGTTCTTAAAGAGACCGCTTGGGAAAATCTGACACTAAAAAATACATAATTAAGGAAAAGCTTGAGACCAAAGATAGTCCTTTAAAAATCTTTGCTGTCATTTCCTTGGCGGATTAGAGGTTGGTGCCTAGTTGGTTAGGTTGGAGCGTTATGGAGTATATACTGGATTAGAATGGCCACTTCACCTGAAGGAGAGGTTTTTGTCAGCATTGGCAATGTGGATGTCAGCTGTGGATATATATACAAGGCTACTCATACAGCTATGGTAAACTGGTACCTCGCACCAACCATTGAACCATTGAATACCTTTTACGATCAGGATCTAATTGGTTTTAGATTTATCCTTACCTCAGATAAAATTAATGATCCACACCTAAGGACTCACATTTTCTCGTCAGCCTTGAACACATTGCTTTTACGCTTCCTACAGGAGCAAAGTAAAAAAAACGCAGAATTGGGTAGAAAGTCCCAATAAAAGAAATTCTTCTCTAAACACTTTCTGCCTTCCTAAAATGAATGATTTCTAACAACATTTCTAACAGGCAATTCTGAAACAAAAGCACAGGGAGATGCATGAAACGACCCTGAGAAACGTGCTTCTGAGGGTAGCATCAATTTATAGGACTGTGTCTCTGGTGGTCGTGCAAGTGATTACCAGAATCACTCGAATTGACTTAATAATAAAGGAGAGAGTTTTCACTTATTTCCACATAGTTAGTGCAAAATCAGACAATGACTAGTACTTTAACCAAGCAAAACTCGCTAAAGAAATGGGAAAATAGGTGGCTAAAGGAGATCGAAAAGGCACAGTGGACGAAGATGCTAATAAAGGATGTGAAGCTTGATTACTATTTTACTCAATGATTACTCATGAAATGATTAGGACCATCATGAGGAACAAAGGGAGGGAAAAACTAGGCGAGGCAGAGAAGAACAGTAACAGTTTGAAGTTAGCCAAGTAACTAGCCTAGTGAAGCTGGTGGTGTCCGCGAAAGTATCAGTGAGGTTATGTTGTAATTAAATGAAGCAACTGATTATTTCCATCTCTAGGAAGCAGGTCAATCTAACGTCATTTTCTCTACCAAACTCTATTTCCAAAATGTTGTGGAAAAAATTTGATAAAAATGTTCAGAAATCAGCAAAGAAAAATATGGCAATTCTGTGTGCTGCCTTTGTCAAAAATAAAAACGAGGTGTAAAGAAAAGTCTCCACTCTTTCGAGCTTTGAAATATGTATCTACATTGTTCTGGTTCTGCAGTTGTCATTGGAAACGTCAAAATTTTTAGTATTTTAACAATTTCTGGGTAATATTCGATGACAGGATATCAATCTGACGCAAAATTTTGTTCTGAGCGCTTCGAAAACCAATTCTCTTGAAATACTTCAATTAACTCAATATCACACCTGTTTGGTCAATTCTACGAAAGAAAAAAAATACGTTTTGAGATGCATCATTCTGAATTAAGAGATTAAAGGTGATGTCTAATTTTAAAACAAGAATCGTCCTTCTATTTCACATCTGATCAAATTAAACGAATCCACACGTTATTAATTTAAATAAAACTGCCATAACCATAAATCTAACATCCCAATTACCATCAACGAAAGCCAGACAATGGCCGACAACATTCGAATGTAATACATCCATAGATAATAATAATAAGACGTTTTTGATGACAAAATTTATTCGTTGAAGAACACGTGCTTTAGTTGCGAGTTTAATCCTCTCCGGAAGAATATAGAGATCGGCTCACCTTGAAGTTTCACATTAATTTATAGTCTCAATAACCGCTCCTAAATGCTTTTCTGAGGAATTATACGTTTTTAATCGCATTTGTGTGGTTCTGTGGAAATTGACCGTTTATGGCTTGGATTGCTGCCGTGTTGGACACTTGCAATATCAGGCAGGTGTTACAGGTTCAAAAGTCAGTTATTTTTAGACAATTTTTAATTAATAAGGAAATATATAATGCGTTCTGTTTTTTTGTTAAATGAAGGAGAACGTGTTCTAACTTGAATCTAATTAAATTTTAAAAAAATAGGAATAAAGGAAATTTAGAATTTAGAATTAGGAACCTCTACAAAAGCAGACGTTATTAACACTTTAATTAACTCTTTATATCAGTACTTAATCAAAAAAAAATATATTGTAAGTAATTTATATACTTATGTAAATTAAAATCCATAATGTCAAACGGAAAACAATTATTTATTTATACTTCCTAACGTATTTTCTCTAAGATGATGTATTATCTCATTATTGGCTTGTTAAATTTATGCAAATCGCCTATACGGCCAGTTATATTATGGTTAGGCGATGATTAATTTGACCACTTTGTGTGGAGACGTGAAAACCTCTGTATACAATGCAATTATGATAGATGAGCGTATGAGTAATTTGCTAGGAGATAATCGAAAAATATGTACATACGTGAATAGGATAGTAATAAATTTTTTTCACGCTACTGTCTATTCGTGTGCGATGTGTGCGATGGCTATTACAATTGTGAAATACCTTTCACCGCAACGGAATTTATATATGCGGACGGTATGAGAAATTTTTTCGAAATAACATTATGATTCGTATAATTAATTCAATTGTTTATAATTGGTAATTAATTTTATAGCCAGTACAGAATTGTGAAATAAAAATAAAAAATACAACATTCATTAGTAAGTTGGGCTCAAAAAGTTTAAAATGA
The DNA here is from genome assembly GCA_004785975.1 of Popillia japonica. NCBI lineage: Eukaryota > Metazoa > Arthropoda > Insecta > Coleoptera > Scarabaeidae > Popillia > Popillia japonica. The sequence continues at coordinate 12,358 of SMLS01064349.1, forward strand.
TTTACACCATCAAGAATCAATTGGAAAAAATTATTAAAGTTTAGGAGTATGTAGTGAAGTATGTAGTTTGTAGGCAGTCATCATACGGTAGTATTGCATGATCATGCATTGCAAGTACGCCTACCTATAATTCGGTTGCAACTCATTTAAAATGTCAAAAATTTGTGAAAATGTTTTAAACTGTTTGTTTAAACAAATTTTTATGACAGCTCATCGAATTAGTCTATAAAGGGACTGGGGTGTTGTGTTTAGTGTGCGAAAAAGTTTGTTACGTTAGAACCAGAATGGGTACCTACAAGAAAATAGAGAATATAAATTCCTAATAATCATAAGATATGGTTATTAAATCTTGTAAAAAGCTTTAAAATTTTGTTTGGAAGAAAGAGAATGTTGGGAAAGGTTCACAGTTGAGTTATGGTTAGAACGTGTTTTTATGTTGTATTTGTGATACTGGCGGCAAAGAATATCCAGTCGCTTGTGTCAAACTATCTTGGTTGTGTATCATTTTTGGGAGTTTAAACATTTTCGATATTTTTGACTCTCGACACTATTGTCAATTTTGACATTTTTTAGTTATTTTGGCATTTCAGTTTTCGACATTTTCTACAACAGCAAAGTTTTTCAACATTTTCGTCTTTTTTGCCAACAACTCGGCAATTTCGACATTTTTGACGTTTTTTTCACAATTTTGAAGATTTTTGCTATTTTCTGAATTGTCCAAATTTGCTATTTTCTTAATTTTTATTTTTGACGACATTTTCAGAATTATCTGCCTTTTTATACTATTTCTTTTTCAATATTTTGATTTACAGTCTTTTCAATAGTTTGAATGAAAATGTAGGCATTTCCTTTTTGACATTTTCAGAACTTTTTGCATTTTTATACATTTTTACTTTTAATATTTTGATTTACAGTAATTTCGACAGTTTGACATTGCAGACATATATGTAGAATTCTTGCCATTATCGACAGTATTGTCATTTTCGGCAGTTTAGACATTTTCGATATTTTTGACAATCTCGGCACTATTGACAATTTTGACATGTTTTAGTTATTTTGGCATTTTCTGCCATTTTCGATTTTTTCAACATTTTTGCCATTTCTTCCAACTATTTGACATTCTAGACATTTTTTTAAAAATTTTGAAGATTTTTGCTATTTTCTGAATTGTCCAAATTTGCCATTTTCTACATTTTTATTTTTGACGACATTTTCAGAATTGTCTGTATTTTTATACTATTTCATTTTCAATATTTTGATTTACAGTCTTTTCAATAGTTTGAATGAAAATGTAGGCATTTCATTTTTGACATTTTCAGAATTTTTTGCTATTTTATTGTTTTTTATTTTTAATATTTTCATTTACAGTATTTTCGACAATTTGACATTGTAGACATCTATGAAAATCTGGCCATTATCGACGGTTTTGTGTATTATTTTTGGGAGTTTAAACATTTTCGATATTTTTGACACTCTCGACACTATTGATAATTTTGACATTTTTTAGTTATTTTGGCATTTCAGTTTTCGACATTTTCTACGACAGCAAAGTGTTCAGCATTTTCGTCTTTTTTTGCCAACAACTCGGCAATTTCGACATTTTGCCTACATTTGCTTACATTTTCATTTTTGACACTTTCAACATTTTTTGCATTTTTATACTTTTTTATTTTCAATATTTTGATTTACAGTATTTTCGACAGTTTGACATTGYAGACATACTTATATGTAGAATTCTTGCTATTATCGACAGTATTGTGTCATTTTCGGCAATTTAGACATTTTCGATATTTTTGACAATCTCGACAGTATTGACAATTTTGACATTTTTTAGTTATTTTGGCATTTCAGTTTTCGACATTTTCTACAACAGCAAAGTTTTCAACATTTTCGTCTTTTTTTGCCAACAACTCGGCAATTTCGACATTTTGCCTACATTTGCTTACATTTTCATTTTTGACATTTTCATAATTTTTTGCATTTTTATACTTTTTTATTTTCAATATTTTGATTTACAGTAATTTCGACAATTTAACATTGTAGACATATATGTAGAAATCTTGCCATTATCGACAGTATTGTCATTTTCGGCAGTTTAGACATTTTCGATATTTTTGACAATCTCGGCACTATTGACAATTTTGACATATTTTAGTTATTTTGGCATTTTCTGCTATTTCCGATTTTTTCAAATTTTTTGCCATTTCTTCCAACTATTCGACATTCTAGACATTTTTTCAACAATTTTGGATATTTTTACTATTTTCTGAATTTTCCAAATTTGCTATTTTCTACATTTTTATTTTTGACGACATTTTCAGAATTGTCTGCATTTTTATATTATTTCATTTTCAATATTTTCATTTACAGTATTTTCAATAGTTTGACGTTGTAGACATCTGTGGAAATCTTATCATTTTCGATGGTTTTGTGTATCACTTTCGGGAGTTTAGACATTTTCGATATTTTTGACAATCACGGCACTATTGACAATGCTAGAATTAGACACATAGGAAACAATTCCCACTAAACTCATTTCTGATAAAATAACTGGCCAAAATTGGACTTCACCAATCTGCACCGTATTATGTAAGAGCACTATGAAAGTATAAGATTATATTTTGGCACATGTCAGGTCATTAATATGACGACGTCATTAGTATGGCAAGCAAAACCTGAAATGAAGCTAAAGTTTGCTGCAAAGAAATACTGCTGGCTTAGATTATGCTGACTATCAGACTTGATCGAATTTAGAATATGTAGATATAGGAATGA
>SMLS01064350.1:0-29552 GCA_004785975.1 Popillia japonica
TGTCCTGTGGGTGATAGTGAATTAGTGTTCTACTTCGGCACCAAGAGATCCAGTGAATATTTTAACCAACTACCATGGCAAATGACATTGGCTACTCCAGTATCTGTTGTATCTTTCTATATTCTGATTGCAATGATTGAGACTTAGATTGTATATGAAAGAAGTTTACTATAGCTGTCAGGGTCAGAGTTTGATAATTCGAGAATCTAAGCAATATTTACGGCCATTTTCGGTACTGATATAGTGTTGTCATTAAGCAATAGGGCCAAGACCTTTTGGTTGAAGTATAAGAAGATTGGAACATCGGTGGTTGTCTAAACTAGGTTCTTTTTTATAAAACCTCAAAATATTGGGTATTATTGACGTTTTATTTGACTTTTGGATTATTCCCAAAGGAATGTAATATGATGTATACACCAATAAACACGAGGGGAAAAGAAGTTGAATACCTAATTGTCGCATGTACAATGCGAGCAACAAAGATTAAAGCGCGCCAAAATTCCTAATATGGTGAAACGAACTATACATACATAGGTGTAGGAATAATCAACATAACCTATAACATATTTATATAAATAAACAGACAAAACGACAGACTAATACACTACTTGACAGCAAATTCACACGCATTATGGGTAAAGGTCTAATTAGAAGTTTTGATAAGATTAGAAACAAATATAGAATCAGCACGCTTCAATCTTTGTTGCTCGCCCTGTATATACAATATTAAAACGTATTTAATAAAGTGAAGTGCCCTATACTAAATAAATTTACTTGTAACACTTCATTCTATAGGTGCCGAAATTATTAGTGATTATACAGTTATTTCTGTATGTATGAATTTATCTGGTAGAGCTTTTATCTCTGTTCCTAGAATTAATTTTATAATCTCTAAATCTATAAAAAAGGTAATGTAGTGGTGCCCTATATTTTAACAGTTGGAAATTATCAGTACCTGAAAGATAAACAAATTTATTGTTAATGAACCCGAGATGGGTTATATTTCATCCCTTCTTGGTCCTCCATTCCTATAATAAATAACATTTTCTTGAATTTCATTTATACTTTCTGTACATTAAATTGCATCATTAAAAACAAAATAAATCAGTAAACTCAACGTAAAGATCATGTGATGGATGTACTACATAGATATCGCCCAATTTTGGTGAGATTAAAGAAAAATTTTATTATTCTAATTGATACGTTTGTCACAACTTTGCCTTGAAGATAATCCGTGCAGCTACTGAAAATGTATTTTGCAACATCTTGTTATTAACTATTACAGGGTTCGTCCGTCTTGGAAATGTCTAAATTATCGTCGTACGTTTTTTTTATATTTTGCCATGTGAACTGCATGCTGCTATACCGTCACCAGTTTGAAATAGACGCATTAGGTTTTTACAAGAGCATGTGAGGGATATCCAAAATTACAGATCAAAATAGAGAGTTCGTTGACAAAACTGTCGAAAATGTTTGTGTTTAAGAGTAAAATATTTTACAAATTCTACAAATAATTTTCAAAAAGTACAATTGATTTTACGACGATGCCTACGTTTTGTGTGTTATTTTCGCCGCATCAAAAAAAACGTCTCATTTTTATCTGTGCAGATGTAATTGACAATTTAGCGCATACTTACTTGACACATTCTCCGTGAATATGAATATAATTGAAGTTACAAAATAGAACATTTGTAGAAGTAGATAATTCAACCAACTTGTTTTTATCAAGGAATTGAAGTTCTTAAATGAAAATAATTTTCTACCTGTTTTTTTATTTCTTATAGAAACTAAAATGTTTTAAGGAATAGGTACTTTTGTTTTTATAAGAAAATATGAGATGCATCTTTTCATGTTATTTTCAATGTAGTGCACCTTGTATACAATAGCATAATACATACATAGCCTAGCCTATAGAACCGCGTCGATTTGTACTTTATATTCTTTGAATACGCGATGTTGATACTTTCTAAATGGGAGATATTTGTGCTGGAAACTAGCGAACATCGAACACATACATACCTTGCCACTTGTTATAATCTCAGTATGATCGCCATAGCGCTCTCGCGAGTGTGGCTGCTCGATGATATGTTTTACGAATTGCTACATGAAATGAAATAATACGCTTCCTCAAGATGTAGTAACGCCGAATATACCGGATGGGTGAAGTTTTTAATGACATCGTCATCGTACGTATATTTAACTACAAGTTTCAACAAGAGAAGAGCAAAATTAGTACGCGGTGAAGAAACAATTGACGGTGTCGTGAAGACGGTAATTTCAATGAGTGTACAGACACGATTCTTTTCTAGTAAATGTGCTGTATATTAGGGGAAAAGTGCGTGTGTGTGTTTTTGTGCAGAAACGAATTCGTATGCGTCTCGTTTTCCCAATAAATGCGGAGTTAAAGTGATTTAAAGGTTATATGTAATAAATATTGTGTCGACAACTTATAAACATGAATTCAACGATGAATATCAGTTGGCGTATTTTGATCTGTTGCTGTTGCTTATTGTGGATAATGTCTGAGGGTAAGCCGCTTTCTCTTTTTTTAGGACGTTGATTTTATTATACGTACACTAGGTGATAGTTGGGTTGGATGGCACTTTAACAACGTTAGAGAATGTTTTAACTTATACAAAGTGTTTAGAAAGTTTGTGCTGTTAACTAAATTAAATGGGTCATGTAGTCATATGTCTATACATATCTTGGCAATAGATGTGTACAATACTGAAAAGTTTTCTTACAAATTGATATAAACTTTTTAAAATAGACCTGTTGTAAGTAGGTATGTACTTAGAGATAAAATTGAAAATTTTTATATTAAGACGTACCTATAAGCAATTTAATCTTGTAATTAAAGAGTTATAGGTATCTTCTCGAGACATGATAACACGGCGATTCGTATTAGATCTAATTATGTGCTCTAATTGTGAAATTCTAGAATGGACACTAATTTCTTAAATCATTTCACACGACAACGTTATTACTAGATTTAAGGTGCTAGTAAGATGTTTTTATACATATAATGGGGGTATTGTGGTATTTACACTTTCTCCTTGAGGGATCTAATATTAAACTGCCGGAATCCACCATTATCATGGCAAATCATATTTTTGGCTTTCTAATTTCTAAGTAGGTATCTACATCTTATAATATTCAAATGGGAAAAACAAAAATCTCTAAGATATTGATATTTGCAGGAGAAAAACATCATTTTTTTCTGTGCAACTGATATTGTTTTGTAAGTTTATACCTAATTGTGCTGAGTGTTTGCTACACAGCTTTATAAAATTATCTACCTGAAATTTTAAATCTTTACATAGATTCCATTCTAAAAATTTAGTAGTAACCAGTCAGTGTTTTATAAAAATTTTAATAATTTAGAAACGGTTAGTTTTATTGGAGAAGATTGTTTTAATAAGTGTTACAATTAGAAGATAAATCAATTATGTAAAAGATTAGGTAATTCTATTTAAAATAAGAGGGTTGATACCCATCTTTTACAACCGTTTGAAATTGATAGGTACTTCGCATATACTTATAGTATAAAATTTTTGCGTGCAAAATTTCAAATTGTAGGTATTGTCTATAGGAGTTTCTTATATTCTTTTAATGAACTCTCTTTGCGGCATTTCTTGTAGTAGATTAAAAATTTTTAGAAATCTTTTAATTTAAGTTTTATTATTGAACTAATTTTTAATCCCGAATTAACATAAAAGAAAATATGTAGATCAAGAAATGCATTTTTTAGTCCACCATTTTCATTAAAAAAAATGCTCTTGGCATTGCACTTATTATTAGGTCTTTGATGTCAGTATGATGGCATGTCATGTGAAGGATGTGTGAGCCCACATGCATCTGTCGATTCGTTGATTTGTAAAATTTTTGTGGGTGAGTTAACCGATCAATCCACTGTATTCGCCTGTATACTGCGGTATAGTGAAGATATATTCACGTATGGAAATGTTAGTTTTTCATTTTTTGCTTAATTTTCGCTGAACCAAGAAATGTAGGTACACTCTCTTTCTAAAGTAATGTCTCCCCCAATCAACGGGTTCATATCAATAACGCTTTCCAATGGACGTACTCTAGCCGTCGGGCGACCTCGGTTATAGCAAAGCTAGGTAACCGAGGTCTCTCGACGGCTAGAGTAGGTCCATTGAAAGACGTTATTGATATGAAACCGTTGGTTGGGGAAGACATTACTTTAGAAAGAGAGTGTACATCCAGCAAAGAAAATATAAGCTCATTTTCGTGATCAAAGAATCAAAGTAGGTATTCTATAGGTCTAGTTTTGTGAAATTCGTGAACATGAAAATTTATCTGAGATGCAAGCATGTAATTAACTTGCTGGAAGGTATGTTCAAAATTTGAAGTTCAATGCAAAGGAAATATGGAACAATTTACAGCAAATTTAAAACAATGAGATGAATGATGGCTAGCTCAAATTAGATCATCAGCTACTTTATCGGACTGCTGCTTATGCAACCATTTAAGTTTTCCAAAAGTTCATAAGTGGCTACACACAGATTTCTTGTTGAGGTACAATAACCATGGCATAGGGAGACTGTGGAGGGTTGATACGAGTTTTACAAAATATTTTATTTTGCGTCGATGTTCACACTTATTATCCTGATTTTTGGCAGGAGGGAAAGCCCGGTTTGGCTCTATCATAACGTTATTTTTCTATGGCTCGGATTTTTTTTAAATAATTTTTTTCTTATGTCATACAATATGTCTCAAGCCTCCCTGCGTATGGGAGGCTTGAGACAAGTGAGAGGGAGGATTGATACATATAAGTGTAACAAAGATGTATTTATAATAATTTATGGCATACATAGTTCACACTGGAACATCTTTTTAGTTTTTGATACTCCTGCACATTCAGTATGGCACCATTTTTTGCAGTTTAGGCGCTGTAACCATGATTCACATGCTCTCGACCAAGAATACACTGAATTACAGTAAATGCAAGCAGTGTCTTCGTCACTTTCCTATATTTTCGTAATTGTAATCATTTTCTTCATCACTTGAATCATGATTCGTGCATATGGTCTTTCTTGGAGCTTGACTTGGTTGTGGTCTTAATTTTAAATTTTGTGCTGTAGCATCTATTGTGGGTTCCAGTTTTTGTTTTATTTTGTCAAGTTTTATATTCCTCCTCTAATCCTAATTTTTCAGGTGTATCTGTCACAATTCTGGTCTTGCCAGGTTTTCTTTCTGCTTTTTGTTTCCGAGGTGTTGCTTTGGGATAGGGTCGTACTTCTTGTAGAGTTGTTGTCAACTGTGGATGACGTGAAAAAAATCCCCTTACTCAGTCTTTAGATGCGCAAGATTTCTCTATCCAATTCTGTGGAATTTTTTTATTATTTTCTGTGGCAAATTGACATACAAATTTTTGAGTTTGTTGCGGTGTTAAACCGTAATTAAAATTTGCTGTCTCAATAATATAATCTACAAGTAAATTTTCTTTTTCATTTTTGAATATTTGGCAAGTATTAAATTTAGGCAAAAACGTTGTACTTTTATCATTTTTATACTTCTGAACATATCTTGAAAAAGTCATTTTATCTATATCATATTTTCGTGCAGTGGATCTGTTTTTCCACCATCACTGATAACCTCTAACACAGTCCTTTTTAGAACTGAGGGCGAAACGGGATGGCGCCCCTTCGATTTCCATTTAAACGGCATCTGTAATAAAGGTGCCTATATTGTTCCAACATGACTGAAATGCAAGTTTTAGCAAAACATCTTTTTCAAAATTAAATAAGGGAGGGTTGATACAGGTATCAAGCCTCCCGTCTTGATTTGTATCAAACCTCCCTACCAAGGAAGACAATTAAAAAAATTTTCTCGAATACACAACTTCCAAGTTTCAAATTTACTATATTTTTCATATGGCACAGAAATGACACCTTTTTGTTATACGTGAACAATGCAAGCCATTTTCAAAGTTAACATGCCTAAAAGTAATACGTTAGTTAGTTCTAAATTGACATTTCCTTCTTCGAAATACTGGTCACTACTCGTGTATCACCAGAGTGGCTGCGTTTCATTGCAAAACTATTTCACTGACTGCCAAGCGTTACTTGCTACTACCTCCATCTAATTTAAAACTTGCCAAGTAAAAAGACCGTGTAAAATAAACATGTATCAACCCTCCCTAGTCTCCCTACATATTTTTGCATGTCCTATGACCATATGAGATCAAGCTAGATATGGACTTTCTCATATCACAGTGTCTGTTTATTATCCTTTACAAATTTATGGTGTCTGTAGTTAGAAGTTTGATAAAGGTTTTGCTTATCCTATTACTCCTAAGAGATACAGATGGGATACTTATATGTATTTAGAAATATCTTTAAACAAGCACTATGTTGAGTTAGTTCGAACATTTTGCGTTTGTAAAAAGTAACCACCTAAACCATGCATGAGTATTGTTACGTTTTAGGGTTTTAAATAATCTTCAGGCGATAATATTTTCACAGAAGTATTTATTTAAACTAATTTAACACTTAAGAATTACTTGGTAACGTAGAACACTAATTAAACTATTTATTTCAACTAACACAAATTTATATGCACGTTTCGTATTTATATTCACAGCGTCCGTTCTAATTACGCGCTAGTTCAAGACTGTCCCGCATACGAGATTGTCACCCTTATATACATAAAATATAACTTCTAGAATTCTCTACACTAAACTAGACTGTTCTAGAACGCCCTCTCTAGAATGTCTCCAGAAAAACACGCGAACCATCCATATATCATAATTACAGTGCACTGCATAATCCATTTTAAACGGCTTTGTCGCTAGATGGCGCCATTCGTAACAGTATCATGCACTCGTATCTAGAGAACCATATCTTACTCAAACGTTCTTTGTTAGTTAGATGTTGTGAGGATGTAAGCATTCCGCCAAAGAGGTAGAGACTTTGATATGGCATTGCTGATGATAAAAGTTTCAAAATAAATATTGTCTTTACTTCTGCTATTTTTTTATGGCTAAAGTATTCCAGTTACCTTAAGCAGGATCATTTGTTAGCTACAGGTATTCGTAATTCACACGCCTAACTTCCGCACTTTATTGGCGTTACGATGGAAACATCTAAATATTTCCATAAGCAGTATATTTAAATTACTTTTAGTCTTTTAACATTCATTAACTTCCTAAAATAGAGCTATACAGTTCAATGCTTTCTACTAGATTTATTTTCAATAATATAGGTAGTGGTAAGGTGCAGATATTGTTTTCTACTATATTATTACATACATATATATAATTAATTTTTTACGATGCAGTAAGAAGTCAACTTGGTTACTTCTCATTTCACAACTTCTGTAAGTCACCTTTATGCATAGTGCAAAGAACTATACATAATTTGCATGCTAAATGCAATTTTCATACAATGACATCAGCGATAAAAGTGTATTGAAATGTTTCATTCGTTGTGCCGTGGTGCTTTTAGTTTTAGTTATGTAATATTGCTGATTGTGATCGTTCAGTAGATAAATTAATAGCTTAATTTTATAATTGATTTCGTAAAAATTTTCTTGATTTGCTGAACGACAAATTTAGGTTTCATCACTTTTTCTCTAATATGTGGGGATACGAGATGTGTATGGTAATTTTGTTATTATGTAGAATCTTCAACTGCGTACTTGAAATGTATGTACTTAATAATTGTAGTAAGAGCGAACTCGAACTGGTATACAGACGGCTCTAAAACGGAATATGGCGTAGTAGCCGGTATATACGGAGGTAAGCCTAGAAAGGCGCTTTCGATAAGGTTCAGCAAGGACACAACGGTCTTTCAAGCTGAAGTAGCACCAATTGACCATTGCGGTAAAAGCGTCGCTAAATTCTCAGACAGCCTGGCAACACTCAACGCGATTAGTAGTAGCAAATGTTGACTTCAAACTGGTTTGAGACTGCGTAAATGCCTTAAATGAAGTGGGTTCCCAACGGAAACATACTCTGGTCTGACTTCCCAGCCACAAGGGCGTGAAGGGAGATGAGACGGCAAACAATCTGGCCAGACAAGGTTCGTCAAGGCAATTCGACGGGCCCGGCACCACCAAGTCACAAATCAGGAAGTCCATCAACGATTGGATACATGACAAGTTCACGGAATTGTGGCAATGATCACCAGGCCGAAGACAGGCAAAAGAGTTCCTAAAAGAACAGAAGCCTGAATTCACTAGAGACCTGCTGGGTAAAGACAGGAAAACCGTCTAAATGATAGTAGGTCTGTTGACAGGTCCCAGTAGACTAAATAGGTATATCTACAACATAAGGAGGTGCGGAAGATGCCAGCTGTAGGAGGAAGAAACCCCAGTCCACGTGCTGTGTCATTGGGAGGGCCTGGCAATGACAAGGTTTCTAATGTTCGGCACAGAGAATCCTACAGCGTATAGCTACACAAAGGAGCCGCTCTCAAGGACGCTAAGCCTCATAAAGAGAGCAAAGTTAGGTTTAGGTTCAACAGGGAGCAGAATAGACCTGGAAGGTCGCGGTGAAAGAGGCTCTTGGTGCCACCCCTACCCTAATTTAATCTACTTAATAATTGAAGGAATCTCGTTAAAACTTTTGATAATTTGAGTGTCACATGCAATAAATAAGGTTGCAAGTACCTAATCGATAAATTTGTATCGAAAATGTGGCAGATAAAAGAGATACTTTAAATAGTGTTTTACGGGGTGATCTATAGGGTGCGCTAAATAAATATTTTTTGCGAAGTTATTATCAACGTGTAGGTTTCAATGTTTTGTCAACTAAATTGTACATAATATGCAACCGCATATGTTTTTTTAACGTTTTTGAATGGATTATTTTGATTCCCAAATTTTCCAGTGATTAATTAAAGCATATACATACATACATATTCTGCCACATTTAAATTTATGTTATAAAATATAATTCATTATTTATTATATGATGATATATGTATATATATATTCTAAGGAGGCTTCTAATTACATATGTCACTGGAAATTTGATATTAACCAAAAAGTATGACGATTAAAATCATGAAGTGTTTTGACTATTTTTTGTGCATTCTGCGTCGGTAAATTACTGCATTATAATATTTATGATGTGTGAATGACGTCTTTCATAAATAAATTTTCAACTTTCTTTGTCAGAATGAAACAAGTACATATGTACATACCTATATTAGTTAAAGATGTATCTACTGCTACCTTAAGTTTAAAGAAAAAAATTAAGCCGTCCAGAAATTCGTTTTATAGCAATGTGTTGTGATTATCGTAGGTAAGCTTTTTGTGCTTCCCTAGTATCCTTTTAGTAGTAGGCTTGGGAGTTACAACTAAGTTCAGGTAGGTATTATCCAGGAAAAATATGTTAACTGTGGTATTCGATAAGACTAACCATTTTTGTAGAATTAAAAACAATTTAAAGTTGTTACAATTTGATCTAACTTTGCATTGAGTTATTTTTAAATCTACTAATTTTGATATCATTATATTGAAGTTCTACAAACGGAAAAACATTCTGTTTATGAGGTAAATAATCAACCTACATTGCGAGTTCAACTATTAACAAGTTATACACTATGCTTGAGAAAGTAAAAACATGTTATGCAAATTTTCTATCCATTTTCCAGAACAAAATCTGAGTTTGTCGATTCATAGTTTATGTTATAAACATGACGATATTAATCTTCAGTACACGTGTGCACTACTAGTCGATTTTTCCTGAAAATAATAGATACTGTTTCCTTGTTTTACAGGCAATTATGTATATGTACAAAGTTTGCCAAGGAGATGGGCTAGGTAGTAACGACTCTATGCATTACATTTGTGTATTTTTGTGGTATTTCCTTGAATCGATTAGAGACAATGAGGTCATCGTCCATGATTTGACAATTTCGGTAATGGGATTTGCATATTGTTTAGCTTTGCTGTAATAATTTATAACTCTATATATCCAATTAATTTATGTATTACTGTAGATTAGCTTATGTAAGTTGGTCAGTTCCTTATTCTTAGAAACCCAGGAATATATCTACCTATTAAAAGTATGAAGATTTCTTTATTGTAAAACTTTTTAAATCTTAACTTTATACGAGACTAATTTGTTCACTAATCTTATAGTTTCACTTTCAGTATGTCACCATGTTTTTCTAAATAAATTATAAATTAGTTGGTACCTGGTAATTGCCGTAAATTTTGTTGCGTTTCGTAGATCGTTGTTCCGATCTTCTGCTAACTTTACACTTTTTATGATGTTAAAATAAAGAACAGATGACTCTAATCACGTTTTACTAACAATTGTGATGGTGTGGTAAAGAGGTAATAGATAAACATTTACTTTTGACTATCGCTCTCTACTTAAAAGCAAGTAATGGTTTTAGACGTTTAAAGATAGATACACTTACAGTGTACACTGTTGCTCCAAATAAAATCCAAAAAGAAAAATTAATAAAGTCATAACATATTAACTTAACAAATAATAACAAAGCATAACAAATTAATTCCTATTACAGTAGCTAATAAAGAGCCTCGGATAAAACATATTTTTATACCAAAATTATTAAATTATAAAACATTTCTCGTACCATTCAAAGTATATTCTGCTAGTAAAAGCACTACACAGCTGGTCGATGATTTCGAACATACTTTATATAATGAAAAAATATTAACTCTGTAGCCTTTTCAAGGACATTTTATTATGCAAAATCTGCAAACGCGACCATCAACATACTTTCCATTTAATTTTTTGTTAAAATTTGCAGGTGTATATAAATAAATGCGCAAAACAGTGTAATTAATCCTAATAGTTATTTCCACATACTTTAATAATGCTAATTAACAATCACAGAAACTAAAAGATATAATCAAATATATATTTATAAATTATTAACTAAGCGTATTATGCACGTTTATGTATTGTTCCATATTTTGTGTTCAGTTTCTATTAAGCTCTGAAGTACTTACGAAACAATTTCAATTAACATCCAATACACCGGATGTCCTAGAAACTTCAACGAGTAACAAAAGTTGAACAATCCAATAATCTTCTACCGGATAAAATTGCCGAACTGGAACAGTGATTTTATAAAAACAATGGAAGGCAAAAAAGCAATTTCCGAAACAGGCAATCATCAAACATCAAATTTTAGTGGCATAGTATTTGTTCCAACAACAGTATTGACATTTTTTATTGTTATATAAGTAGACATCAACGGAATCCAGATAAATTCGGTTTATACTTCGGTATATATTCTTTTAGAATCGCATTATATAGAATAATGGTGTCTGGAAGAGCAATTCCCGTGAAAGTTAGTATATTTCGCTCTAATCACAACGATGCTGCTGTAATGTTGATAGATTGTCACTCACATAAATTAGATTATAGTGCAAAGAATGTTTAGATAGGTCAAACTAAACAATATAAAAAACGAATCTGTGTGATCAATACACAGTATGTATAGCACAATAAAACACCGGAAACTGCTTTTCTAAGCATTCTAAAGAAAGACGACATAACTTTGATTTTGAAAATATTAAATAATATTTTAAAACATTGTCAAAAAAGATTAGTTTATGAAATGATATATATCAAAAAGAAAACAATTTTAGATCAGATTTGGGATTTAAATGTCATTTGTAATAATTTGATTTACATCTGCATTTCATTAAATTAAGCTCTTGACTAGGTCTTTTTGTTGCATTTCTTCCTTGTCCTTGAACAAAATTGTTAGAGGTTAACGAAAAATGTGTTCATAGAAGGATGATTAATTTAACTTTTGTGATTATATTAAATTAACAATATTTTACTTACTTAATTAATTCGATTGTATCAATTGAATTAATAAATCATTTTTTTTTGTTTGATAGATAATTCTGTTGTTTACTAGTTCATTATTAACTTCACAAATATTCACTGGATCTCTTGCGAATATAGCGATATTAGCGATAATAAAACTAACAGTTTTATTATCGCCTTGATAATGACAGCATTGCTGTCGAAACGCGTTGGCATTTATCCAAGTGTTTGGTGTCCTGTGGGTGATAGTGATCTAGAGTTCATTATTAACTTGCAAATACTTTTTTGTTTTTTATATTATACTTTTATTTATCTATGCTAAACCAATCAAAACCAGAATTTGATTCACTTAGAGGTACCTATGTAAATGTTTAGTGAAAGTTTCGCTGTGACTTTCTTCCCATACAGTAGGCTTTAAATATTTTTACGTTGCAATAGCACCTTTAGATGTGGCAACCATTACAACATGGTCTTTATACACTTACTATCTATGAATTTGAAACTTTGAGATTAAGAATAACCCATAGCCTTCTTTTGTTCTAAAATATTTCCAATGTTGTACAACTTCCGAAATCACCGGAAATTGCCATCAACTTTCTTAATTTCAATGGAATACCCTGCATTTTATTGCAATTTTGAATTGAACAATCGATTCTACGATACACTGTATTAGGTTACCCTATACCTATCTTCAACTGTTTTTGAGTTATTGTAATTTTTAAAAAAAAATTGCGTTTTGCGGAGGAATGTTTAATAATCTTTCTTTTCCTCTTCTTTAAAGGCAAAACCTCCATATTTTACTAACAGTAAGTAAAACCATAACGATTCACAAAATACCTTAGAAACCTATTACAACTTATACAGGGTGTTCACAATTTAGTGGCAAAACCGAAAAACTTCAAACACAAAAAAGTCATTTTTTTCAAATGGAACACCCTATATATTTTTACATATTTAGATGACTATTTAAATTAGCCATCGATATGCTATAGGTATCCTTATACCTATCCTTAGCGGTTTTGTAGTTATTAACGCTTTTTACCAAATATTAATTAAAACAGGACTCGAAACCTATGCACATTTGAAAGTAGGCTGAGTGTGACAATAAAAAAAAAACAATTAGTTTATTACAAAATATTACAAAAAATTAATGATGTTATTAACACAACAAACAAATAAAGATGATTTTAGTGTCAAAGAAAATTAGAAAACCCAAAATATTAGATTAACTAACTGAATGAACCTATAAATGTTCTATATGACCGCCATTCTGTTCAAGACATTTTATAATCCTAAATTCAGTTTCCCTTGTAGTTGCTCTGCCTATTTCGTTTGGATCTAATCGCTGAAATGCTACTCTTACACGGTTTAATAGGTCTTGCTTGTTATCACTAGGTGTAGAGTATACTTGAGATTTTATCTTCCCCCAAAGATAAAAATCAAGCGGCGTCAATTCGGGCGATCGAGGAGGCCAACTCCAAGACCCATTTGAACCAAACCATCGGTCTTCGAACATTTCTGTCAATTGCCCATACACCTCTCTGGTATTGTGCGCAGATGCACCATCCATTTGATACCAACAGTCTTGCCTTATGTTTGGAGGTAAAGTTCGAAGAAAATTTGTAAAAGTTCCTCTTAACAGTTCTAAGTATTTCTGTTCATTTAAATTCTCATTGCAAATTTCGTACATTATGGTATCATTTAAAAGACAACAGAATACATTGAAACTGTAGCGGTCTTGAAAATGTGTAGTTCTGCAAATGTGAGGATTTTCCCTTGCCCAGAAGTGATTATTTCGTCGATTAACAATTCCTTCCCGATTAAACTTCTATTCATCGCTCCAAATAACTTTAGATAAAAAATTTTCGCCTTCTTGAATTTTTAATAAAATCATTTCACAGTATGCAACTCTTTTCTGTACGTCGCCAGGGCGGAAGGCTTGTACTAATGTTTCCTTGTAGGGATGCATCCTATGCTGTTTTAAAATGCGATGGATTGACATTGAAGAGATACCCATTTCACCTGAAGCTGAAACTATCGAACTCCGGGGATAAGCATGAAAATAAGCCAGCACATTTACTTCATTTTCTTCTACTTCAACAATAGGTTTTGTGCAGTTTTTTTTACCTTAACACTTCCCGTATTTAAAAAACATGACTCCATTCTTCTAAATTTACCTTTGGTAATTGGTTGTAGATTAGGATATCGTTCATTAAACGTTCTACATGGTTCTACAAGTTCTGCTAAGAATTTTTCCACATTCGCCATGGATGTAGAATAAATTTAATTATATATTTTTTATTTAATTATATATTTAATATTTATTAGCATATTCGTCAACTGCTTCCATTGTATAAAATAGACTTTTTACTTCAATAAGAATGACAACTAAATAAGCATTCGTTTATTTAATCATACTCACAGCCTACTTTCAAATGTGCATAGGTTTTAATACAGGTTTTAAATAATATTTGGTAAAAAGCGTTAATAACTACAAAACCGCTAAGGATATGTATAAGGATACCAATAGCATATGGATGGCTAATTGAAATAGTCATCTAAATATGTAAAAATATACAGGGTGTTCCATTTGAAAAAAATGACTTTTTTGTGTTTGAAGTTTTTCGGTTTTGCCACTAAATTTTGAACACCCTGTATAAGTTGTGATAGGTTTGCAAGGTATTTTGTGAACCTTTATGGTTTTACTTACTGTTAGTAAAATATGGAGGTTTTGCCTTTAAAAAAGAGGAAAAGAAAGACTATTAAACATCCCTCCGCAAAACGCAATTTTTTTAAAAAAATTACAATAACTCAAAAACAGTTGAAGATAGGTATAGGGTAACTTAATACAGTGTATCGTAGAATCGATTGTTCAGTTCAAAAATGCAATAAAATGCAGGGTATTCCATTTAAATTAAGAAAGTTGATGGCAATTTCCGGTGATTCCGGAAGTTGTACAACATTGGAAATATTTTAGAACAAAAGAAGATTGTGGGTTATTCTTAATCTCAAAGCTTCAAATTCATAAATAGTAAGGAACCCTGAAAACTTCTAATGAACGGGTTCCGTGGTAGAACCTGTATATGTGTACCATTCATGGTTGTACGTAGGTTTGAGATTAAACAGAAACAATAGTGTATATAGTGTATATGCTAATTGCGTATAATTACATGATAGATATCCCTTGAAACATATTCATTTAAAATATTATGTAAGGATATATGTATGTATGGTATGTATGTAAATAGCAAAATACCTAATGAGCATGTGTATATAACGTTACAACTTCGTAGTCGTTAACGCATATAAGTAACACATAAAACACAAAACAATAGTATTGTTTCACATCTCGACATTTATTTATAAAAAGAGTTTTTTTTTTCTAACAAGTTTTATTCAAGAGAATATCACGTCGGTTTATTTTAACAAGCTGCACGTGCTACGTGCCGTCTGAAAATTTTATGGATGGTTGGATATTGTATTGAAACGGTAAAATGACGAGGTCAAGAAGTACGAAAGACGGAAAATTATTGTGTTTTAATGAATATCTAAATTTGTTTATGGTAAATTAGTTTGATTTATGTTTGGTTAAAGGAAACTGCAAGTATCTTATTACTTACATTTTATATGTTTGATATTGGCAGTTATGTCAATAATACTTTATACGATCCAAATCAGATATGTAGTGTAGGTACCTATACACTGATAGGTATTACACCAATTTTTTTTGATCGCCCAGTAGTTAGATTCAGGCTTTGCGTATTTGTCGAGAAAATTATCGAATCGTTGTGCTGACAATGAGCCTTAAGCTTATAGGCTAAATATGTATATGTAGAGAGCGGAACAAAATCAATTTCGTGTTTTTAAGACAATTCTGTGCTTTCCTTTATTAGCTATATTACTTTAACACATTTTTCGGTATTAAGTTAAACGTCGTCAAAAGAACTCAAACGCCTTTTTGAATCCGTTGAATCTATATATTGAACAGAAACACCTGATGTCTTGCGGTGGTTTGGGCAACTCTACTTGTCGTGAAATATATCTTTAAAAACATGTAAAGTTTGAAACTGTTACCGATTACCGCCGAAGCTGATCCCTAACCTGAATGTTAAAGACGTTGACGGAGATTTAGTGAATTTAGTATCATGTCATGCAATTTTCGACGGAACTTTTCTCCCAAGTTTGTTTGTTTACAAACTTGTTACAAATTTAATTATAGTAGTTAATCTTAGTCTCTTAATTTAAACTTGTTAAGTTATATACAATGGTGAAATTTTTAAGACAAACTTTTATATTGTAGGTATGTATTTTTAAATAAAATAGGAGTGATTTATCAGAAATTAATGTTTGCAGTTTTATTTTTCGTTAGTCGTGCAGAATTTTTCTTTTTAGTGGTTTTTCACAACTTCATATATCTATCCAAATATTTTTTTATATTTTTTTCTACATATTTTATCAAATCTTATTATCCGGATAGTTTTTCCACTTTTTCGGTCTATGAATAAATTTGACTTTTGTTCGAATTGCAGTGATATCATTGACCTAAAAAGTGGAAAAACCATCTGGATAAGAAGATAAGTTAAAAAAGGTCATAAAAATACATATTTATATTATTTTATCAAATGCATTTGAAATAGCTATTGAACGTGCTTTAGATTAAAATGCCGGGAAAAAGGAAACCTGGAATACTAAATAATTCGTTTCAGTTATGTTTGTTTTGATTAAAACATACATATTCGTATTGGAATAAAAAAAGAGAAATAAACTATTATTACAAGTACCTACTTAATGTACAAGCATAGGTACAAACATCGATTTAATAAACTAATAATAATCAATGATTAGTAGAAAATTTGTAGAAATTCGAATACCAACTGGCAGGTGTTGACTTAACGAAATACAAAACCGTTATGCGTATGCTCTCTCGCTTTCATTCAAAGATGTGAATGAACAGTGTAAGCATAACCATTTGAGAATAATATAATAAATTAATATATCTTAGACGAGACAGATACAACGTTAATAAAAATACTTTTTCCAGCATTATTTTGGACTATATTCTCAGGTTAGCTTTTAAAGAATTAGGCTGATAATTATTAATTTATATTATTGTGTCTTGTTTTGTAGAAGTAAATTTGTTCTAATAATCATCATTGATTGAATTTTTTCTATCGTATGAATTATGTTAACGTACCTACATACATACGTTATCGCTAATTGTAAATATGTAGGTATGTACATACATTCATAAAAGAAAATATGAAAATAAAAAGTATCCAACTACCTACTACAGGCACTACTCACACATGTAACTACTAAATTCTGTTAGCAAGCAAAGAATATAGTAGAATACATACATATGTATACATATACATATATGTATGTACATACAAGTCGTACACTTCTTTTTGACATTTTATTATTATTATTATGCGTATGTAGGTATGTCCTAAATGCAACATGGGAAGCTATGAAAAAATAAGGATGTAGGTAAGAACATAGTCTAAAGCGTCGCATTTGCAACAAGTTAGATATTTTCTTTATTTTGCTATTATTCCATAATAGTAATAGATTATTCTTTCTTCGTTTTATTTCACCGCTTTCTCTTAGTTCTAAATATTTTTTCCATTAGAGAATTTAAGCAAAATTAGGTCAATATTAGACAAAAGTGTTGTCCCAATGAATTTTGCTCGAAAATTAATAGAAAAGAATAAATACAATTTCCAACGCAGGTACTAAATCAAGCAGTAGGGAACCTATGTAGGTATATCATACAATTCCGTTTTTTAAGGTTTTGTGAGAAAATTAAGAAAAATAGAGGACCAGGCATAAACATTAGATTTACACATAAAAATGATAGATATCTATTTATTTACAAATTTAAGAATTAATATTAAAAAAGATAATCCAAGTAATCTCGTCTAGTAATTTGACTGCAAAAACTGTAACAAATGTTATCTACATATGTCAAACTAAACAATATTAAAAAACGCCTCCGGAAGCATCACTACCCACTATCACATAATATAACCGTGGAAACTGCTTTGTCTCAAAAAGGTCTCAAGAAAGACGACATAACTTTGATTTTGAAAATATAAAGATTAAAAAAAAAGAAAATATAAAAAACTTAACTAGATTTTTTGCTATCTTTTTCGTTCGCCCTTGAACAGAATTTTAGAACTTAACAAAAAAAATACGTTGATAAGAGGATTATGAATTTTATTGTGCACTGATCGTTTCGTTGATCATTTTGTTAGTGTTTTCAGAACGTTTCTGAAGCTGATGTCGCTGATTATTCTAGGCGACACCACCTAGAACATATACGTACGAAACAATGGTCGTGAAAACCTACACATAAAACTAATTCTATATTTTGGTAACCGTACAAATCAACTTTGAGGAAATACATGCTTTCACGTTTAGAAAGTGACAGAAAATCGAAAAGTGCGAAAGCGTGCTCCATTTAAAACATAAAATTTTATGGTAGCAACCACAACTGTTAGAAAGTTTTAATGTATTTAATATTAAGTAAAGAAGTAAGTATAAAGAAATAAAAGCTTGCATATACGGTCTGGGAAATACAACATGTTTAATTGAGATATCGGAATTACCTATATATGCATTTGTAATTGTTATCACAACAGAGCTTATTATCAGGAACGCTAAGTACCTATTTGATATTTCTGAAACTGCACAGGTTTAAAGTTTCTGATGTGTTATTAAGTTATATAGGTATATATTTATTCTGTCGGTTTTGTCTATCGCGTTTAATTACTTTGTGAACTAATTAATTGTTTGCTTAACTTATTTACCTTCTCTACTTTGTTCTCCTAGTTCAGGGATTCTCCTCGGTTTCTGTGCTGCCAAGACAAAAAAAATTCAAATGCACGTTCAGTAGCTGCATCTTGTTATTCCAACTAAGAAGAAATTCCAAAACTGCAGTGTAACAATATTGGTCTTTTATACACAAATACAGGTATTACGGTAGGTATTTGATAAATTAAACATACGTAAAAGAGGTAAAATATTTAAGAGGTCAGAGAATCAAGGACGTCAACATTTGACAATGAGTCAATAAATACATTCTAATAACATAACCAAGCAGTACAAATTTGGGTTCCTTGCATTCTCGAATTCATTAGCACTATAGTGAAATATTTCTTCCTCAGTTATTTTTAGAACGCGTCATTGGGTTTGAACTACCTGTCTATAGTGAGAAAAATTTCCACTTTCCGATAGCATTGCTGTAATTTATTTATGAATTATATGACCTGACAGTTGAACTCCGGCTCGTCAAGAGAAAATGTTTGCGAAAGCAATTAAACGGGACTTTTAGCGTTTCTAGGTAGTACAGATGTGAATAACGACATATTTAAGTTTGTTTTGCTATTAATTTTCTATAATGCAGATGTTTTATGGTTTATTTACGTACAGCTGTTTACATATTATTTCCGCATATAAACTGTAACAATGCAAATGCATAAGTGCATACTTTACAAGTTTACATACACACATACATTTCTCCAATTAATAATATCTCTTGCTTCACGATAAAAAGACATCTGTTTATATTTATAAAAAATTTAATATCCCCACTACCCAACAGTTGTTTTTGCTTAATAAGTGATTGAAATTCTTTATTAATCTGATTGAATTCATAGTTTTATTAGTTTAAGTTTGTTGGGGTATTTAAAACCATATCCAGAATAAAGTAATTTTGTATTTTTGGCATATTATGTTTCCAGAGAAGCAAAAAACTAATACCATATACAAACGTAACTAGAAATGTTAGAAGGTTTGTAGGAAAATTAATGGAAAACTAAATAGTCATGGATTGGCCAGAAACTTCAGAACTACATATAAAAAGATAATCCTATACTTTCATTCAATTTAAATGCGGCACATTGGTATTTTTTCGGCAGTACCTACTGTATATAAACGTTTTAACAAATCAATAAAAGCTATTGAAAAAGTGTACTGAACGGATTATTTTTTTTTTGTTTAGCGTGGTACAGACGGTATTTAATCGGTACATCCCAACAGCAAGTAAATGGGATTACGTTCGCGTAATATTTGGTTAGATACCATAGTCGCCTTTTAAGTACGCGCGGGTGAACGCCTGTAAAGACCAGATAGCGAATCACGGGAGCGTAGTAAAATCTACTTTGTGATTATGTATAGTCAGTTAACAATTAAATGCGAATTTTTTAGTTAAAAATTTGTATTTATAGGAGGTACTAAGTCAATAGAAACAATAATATGAGAGTTATGTATGCAAAAAGTAGGTTCAACCTTTGTAAATCTTAGATAAAGAAGAATAATTTCGTTTGGGTTAATTTGTGGAGTGGTGTACCTTATTCGAATTATCAAATTTTCCCTTACCTGAAAGTAATTAGATTGTAAACAATTTCGTAATCTAATTAAGATTCACAATCTGGACTCTTTTTCTTAGTAATATAACCTTACAGTTAAAGATTCTTTGGAATTCATTCAATATTAATTTGGTTGATGAAGATTATATGTATTTATTTTGATTCAGCATTGGAGTTTACTTCAAGATTGGCTACAGATATTGTAAGTGGTATTCGTCTGCAGCTCCATCTAGTAGAAGTCAAGATAAATGTAACATACTTCCTTCTGTAAAAAATAGTGTAACTTCTATGTCGAATTGGTTCAGAAATGAATCAAACGTGAAAGAAAAGCTAATTTATTGTTAACAATTACGGTTAGATTTTACAAGTATTCTAGGTTTTTTATTCATTTGTTTTTAGTGAAGGTATCGGTTTTGTTTTAAGTAAATTAATAATAAGAAAAAAAATGGAATCGCTGAGTAATAAAAAGTTTTCCATTAGAAATCTTCTTGTTAAAAGAAACATTTATTTTATTCTTAAGTAGAAAATGTTATCCAGTAAAGATGTACCTTGCTTCTAATTGCAAATGGTTATTGTTTTGAGGAACTTGATTTTAGATTTATATTTAATTTAAGAGTGCTATTGTTGTGCGACTTATTGGTCTATAGTATTGTCCTCGCTTATATGAGCTGCAGGCTGCTAGGATTTTCCTGCACTTTTCATCCAGTAAGTAGAACTGCAATAGTTCTGCTTGTGTCAGAAAAGGTACCTATTTGTTGTTCGCCGATGACATCTTTGCGGAGATGGTTGGAAGAAGTCCAATATATGTACGTCAGCATAGGTTAGTTATACCGGTATGCACGGTGTAGTTATATGTAGCACCATCATCTTTTTCAAGACGTGAGGCTGATTCAAAACTCACATGAAACAGTAACTCGTTGGAGACAAAGTGACTTCACTGCTATTCCTTTTGAATGTTTGGAAGCCAAAATGCGGCAGTTCTGTCTATCAACGAATCAACTGAGATGGAAGTAGACATTGTCGCTAATTACTCATTGTTTATGATTAGCAGAGTTCAATTCCTATGCCCCTTACACTTTTTACTTGTGCAAATGCAGAATGCAATGGATGCTGGTCTGTAAAATCTTTGCGGTGAACGTCTTGGGATAAACGTGAAACTGATTTTAACAAATAAGGTTATATTAGTAGTTTGATCGGTTTGCACAAATTTTGCAATTAACTTTAAAATAGTTTTGCGAAAAGGTGATTCATATTGATTGAAAACAATATAAACAATTTCATTATTGTGTAATTTTCAACAAATTATGTCGAGTTGGGGTCAATTCAACCCTATTAGTATTTAAGCGGTTCATACAGTCATATCTATTATATTAGCAATAATTGCTATTAATTATTAACAATGATGATACTGGAAGTAATAATTTACAAATTGTAAGCTTATTGACATATTTTACCAACTCCTTGGATAAAAATATTGCTTTCTTCTACAAAATTCAAAAGTCAAAATGTAGATTTTATTTTTATTTATGTAATTCACCGAGAACATTAAAAATGAATGGCCTTATATAAGGCGTGATATCCCTAATTTTTACAAATGTAATACAAATGTTTATGTATTATGTTTGTAAGCAACTGTTAGAGTTTCAATTATTGGTTTTACAATTAGAAGAATAGCGAACAAGTTTATGTAAAATACACGTGTTACCGGAAATTACAATGCAACGGAAGTCCGTTCACTAAATACAATTACTGCGGATTTAAGAGCTTGATTGTGCGGCACAGACCGTCGAAGTGTATTTAATTAATCTAAATGTCTTAGCAAGTACAGTTGCTGTCATGTTGTAAATTGAAGTTATATAATATAGATCTATACGTACTCTCTGCGCTACTGTCGCCAATTGAGGTTCTAAAAGGAAGTTGAACCAGGACTTCTGCAGAAATGAGGGTCTCTTGGCGACCTTGTGTAAAGAAACCAGTAGACTCAGAGCCGATTGTCAGATTTCCTTCTATACATTCGTTCTTTGAATTTGCTTCTATATGGCAATGTAATAGTAGAAATAGTACCGTATTTAGTAGCGTTATGTTGATGGAATAAATACCTACTACTTCCTTATTTTATGAGACGAACTCTTATTAACGATGCGGTTTGATTCAGTCATTGCAATTACAATTTTTTTATGTATATAAAATTACGGTATTGTGAGTAATATTGAATTCGTTGTAAAATTCTTTAAATACAGGTCCCATTTAATTAGAAATATTCAGCGAATTATTGTTTTATTTGCGGTGCTAGGTTGTGTGTTTTTATAACAAATATTAGATTAACCGCTAACATGTAATTTCGATGAAGGAACAGCACAATGTTCGCTTGTTTTAGAAAAAATGTAGGAACGCAATCTAGGTGTAATAATGGGAGAATAATTCACCATTCGTCTTTTAAAGGAAAATTAAAATATCATTAGCAATAACTACATTTGCCATTCGCTTCATCCTATAGTATCAGAAGCTTCATAAGAACTTTCCAATAATATTGTTTACTTAAAAAGGATATATTAAAACATTAACAACAACATTAATAACATCATACATAAAACATCATCAAAAACAAATACTATTCGTTGACGAATCCATACGCGGAAGCTTGTTGGTACAAAATGTGGATTTATAAACAACATACAACGAGAATATCATATTAATGACATAATTATTAATTAATAATAATATACTAATTAACGACATAATATGGTTATTGCATACTCCAGAAGCGAGTTGAAATGCATAAGTGGGTTGTCAGTAACTATATGCACTATCGAGATCATTGTAAACGACTCAAACTGCAATAAACCGCGTCTGTTGTAGGCTTTCCATCCTAAATAGTTATTCAAGTGAATGAAACATGTGGTTCATGCATATCCAAATAATCTATCTATAATGTAAATAATACATATCCAAATCAATAGATAGGGCCAGGAGGACCTATTGCTTGGCCTCCTCGTTCACCGGATTTAAATTCATTAGAATTTTATCCGTGGAGACATCTAAAGAATTTAGTTTATTCCACTCCAGTAGACACCAGGGAGGAACTACTAGAAATAATTACTTTTTACTTCGAGCAAATCAACGCTGGGGTGTTAAGACGCCCTGGAGAATCTTTAATTCGACATATCCAAGAGTGTATTCGAGCCCAATGATCTAATGTGGAGCCTTATTATTAATTTTTATAAATAGTTGCAGAAATTAAAGTAGAGTTTAATGCATATTGAAATAAAATGCTACCTATTTTCGTTAAACTTATTTTTTCTCGGAAACAGCATTTTATTGAAATCCATTAAGAGTACATTTTTCTCACTTAAGGTCCAAGGAATAGCTACCTAGCCAACCCTATGTTTAGGGTTGAATATCTCAGCGGGGGTGCACCCTAGCAAGAAAAAATATATAGACATACAGTGTTATTTTTACATAAACTTTATGTACTTATCCGCGATATTGCCCACATATTCGTGGACACCCTGTATAATTGGGCAATTGTAATGAACTGGATAGCCGCATGTTAAAGAGTGGTACCTAAATATAAAAAAAATCTAAACCAACACTTTTCATCGCATTTTCTATAAATACAATCGTTTGTCAAATTAAATGACATCAATCAAAATTTTGGTGCGTAAAATATGCATGTTTTATGCATATCTATTAGCAAACAATATTTATTTTTTCCTAGAGAAATAAAAAGAGAAGAGTAAACGCGTGCTATTTCAGTATTCTAGTAGGTATTATTTCCCAATATAAAGATTAAATGCATCATTTGTAAATAAAGTTATATACATACATAACAATTCTTGTGAATCTCTTGCCTGAAATTTATTTGATAGGTAACAGTTTCTAATTGTGCTATCCGTTAAATGTTTCGAATATCGGCGTAAGACCATATCGCTTGTTGGTGTCGTTTTTTTATTGTGATCTCGAGAGTACAGGATACCCATTGATGTAATATATTCCCATTTTGTGACATTTATTCTTTTCCTAGCATTGTAATTAAAATTTTATAGTACAGTATGCTCGTAACAAATTATCCGTGGTTCAGAAAACTCATTTACGTTATGGTCGACACGAGATTTAATATCTGTAAGTAACAAATGTAAAAGTTTTTTTTGGTATTACCTACAATTACAAAAACTTTCGTCAAGGAAATAAACATTCAGTCAACAAATCCTTCAAATGATGGCAAACGCACGTTTCTTTAATCGAAACATATGATTTGCTCAATCTTAGATCGTTTTCCAGAACATGCTATAATTTGATTTTGTATTTGCACACACTTGTGCGAATATACCGGGTATATGTATGTAGGTAATACGTATGTACATAAATGCACCATCACCAAAAATCGTAAAAACTGTGAAACAACGAAAAAATCACAGATGTTTGCAATTTAATCGTTCAGTTGTATATATGTATGTATGTAGCAAATTAAATGGCCGTTTACACATATGCTCTGAAAGACATCGTTCTCCCCGTTGTACTTCATTCTAGAGTTCATTGCTGTTGATTGCTGTTATATGGATGTATGTACACTCTCTTTCTAAAGTAATGTCTTCACCAACCAACGGGTTCATATCAATAATAACGTCTTCCAATGGACGTACTCTAGCCGTCGAGCGACCTCGGTTACCCAGCTTTGCTATAACCGAGGTCGCCCGACGGCTAGAGTACATCTATTGGAAAGCGTTATTGATATGAACCCGTTGGCTGGGGGAGACATTACTTTAGAAAGAGAGTGTACATATTTATTTAAGCGTACATGACAAAGCAGCCACCAAATAATTATATTTCTCTGTTTAAGACTATTCAGTTACTTGCTTATTTCTAAGAAATATATTTCTATCATTCAGGAACTGTTTTCCCTATGTATTTTAAAACATTTCCTAACAACGGAAACACCAGGGTTGTCCGACACGGATTTTAATGAATCTCAACCATATTATAGAGGAACCTTCTCTCAGTACGAGGAGCTTTTATCCTAACGTGTCCTAATTTCTGAGAAAATCAACGTTGTATAGCACTTTGAATGAACGCGCTAAGTTCATTGTATATGATAATGTTAGTTTCTCAACAAGTAAGCCTTCGTAGCCCAGTGGATAACAACTACGCCTGCCACGCACGATTCCTGTCAGTGCATTTCATCTTATTGTGCACAATATTAACAAATGTTTCATACAAATTATTCATAAATGATGTTTTTCGCCGTGGTAATGATATTTGTGGGGAGGGGGGAGAGGTTATGATATTTGACTTTCGGGTTTGAACCTTGTTATAGTTGTCTAATACACACATATACTGTCCACAAAAAAGAAACTAAGACGAAGTAGAGCAAAATAAATGAACAAAAATAGTAACACGCCGAAAAATTCTAATACCTAATACTAAATACACCAGTAGCCAGAATGAGGACTGGGAATTGGAGACCTGTCTAAGATATATAATCCGTGTTCTGTCTATTCGTCCATATTTCGCACATGTAGAAACTTAACCTTGCATATAGTCTCAGATATGCAAGTTTTTAATTGTCGTTTCCCTCATTACTGTTGGTTGTTTCATCAGCACATTTCTAAAAACTGATCTACTAGTTATATATCTTATTTTTTCTTTGTTTCTCTCATTTGTGACCGTTGTTCTGGTCGGTATTTTGGTTGCGTTGAGAAATCTGTAAAGATATTTATCCTGTAAGTATGAACTTGCTCGGATTCTTTATAATTTCTAGAGATTTTTTCTTTATACATATACTTTACCGATAAGTTGCTGGTTTAGTTCGTGGTAGGGTATGATATCATGTGTCGGAGATCTAATATATTGACTACGTACTGTGTGTCAAAATGATAGTAACGCTGTCTTTCCCAGCAGGAACAGCGACTTCATTTAGTAGTTTGTAGTTTTCAAAACATATATCATCCCTATTTTGGTTAGAATTTGTGCAATCAAAAGAGCTACATCCGCATTCCAAAAGACGTTACTATTTCTTGACTCGTTTTTTTGAATGCTTTTAAAGCTGCAAAGAAGTATAACTATTCGAATAACACAAATGTTTCCGCCTTTAACTGGGAAAATGGCGGTAAGATTTTTATCTATTTTCGATAGGGAATAGTTCTTAGTTATTGGACTTATTACACGGTTTTTTCTGAGGCTCTTTGAGCTTAAGTAAATCGAATAATAATCTGACAATAATCAATCATCTGTAAATCTGTACACACTGTGTTGGAGAGTTGTAAATGAAAACAGCGTCTGTTCTGCGTATGTACAGGGTATCGACTTTGTTGGGAATAGTCTCTGAATGAGTCCGATTTAGCAGCAAAAGGCAATGCAAAAAGCAAAAAGTGGGTAGGGAATAATTTAACATGCCAGTCATGCTAAGGATGAAGTTTTTCTGGCGGATAAGGAGAGCAAAAGATCATACACCTCCCCTTTCTTCTTCAAAACGGATCATATACATATCATATACAGAATACCGTTGTATGTCGATGAAATTGGCGAAATTTATAACTCCATTACTACACTTTAGTATAATTAAGCCTGTATAATATGGTACTTGTGGATAAATGTATTTTATCTTTATAGTCTTACGATTATCTTATTATCGCATCTGTGTTGACTGTTTTATTTCATACAGACTAAAGTAATATCAATTCTATAGTAGATTAAACTACCACAAAACCACTTACAAAAAGCAGAACACAGAAAATGAAACTTTTCATAAATTTGTAGATATATTTTTTATATTTTAGCTTTACTGTGAAATATATCCTTCAAAGTTGTCGTAAACATCCTTGCAACATTTTTGATTTAGACCGTTATTTGTTTGTCGGAAAGTTTGTAATTTGATGATATATTAGTGAAAAATTACGACCTTTCGCTGATGTGGAGTAAGGCCTTAACCTTTTACGGAGATTAATTTAGTTAAAATGTTTAAACGATTGTCTGGAAAATATCGGTCAGTTACGGAAGGTTGTTACAAAGTGATCATACTTGCCTTGATACGAATATAGGGTACTTATTTGTATTTTTAACAAGGCTTGTTTCGCGGTCAATGCAATCTCTAAGAATATAATTTACAATATATTTAATTGGGTAAGAATTACAATAACTACATAGTGCTACCAGTACAGTAGTCGGATTTGTGTTTATAATTGTTACTGAATGAATGCAACTAAAATTACTCGTTTGGGTGAAAAACTGTAATAGATAAAGATGGTCACGCCTAATGCGATAATTTAACATAATTGTTTTACTTTTCGTTCTTACGTAGCTGTTCAGTTTTATTAAGTTAAGTTCTAAACATAGGAGTCTGATTCATAACGCTATTTTATTTTAACTAAAACACTTAACGCTATACGGTTTAGAGTGGTGTTATTTGGGAGTTAGTAGCAAGAAAAAGCTGAAAAATAAAAAAAAATGTTTTTATTACGTGCATAAAATTGTATTTGCATAATGTAGGAAGCGAAAACAAAATTACCTATATAATTTTGTCTGGAAAAAATATATGCAAAGTAATGATAACAATTGAAAATAAATCGGAAATTCAAATTCATATTCAAGCTGACGGTTTGAAAAATTCGTATATATCCAAGAAATTAGCATTTAGAGCCGTTTTATTTTCTCCGGAATCGGATATTTAGAGTCATGAAATTGACAAGTGGGGGAAACGATGTCGATTTAACAATGGTTGAGCCTGCCAAACAAACATTATCAATTTTATCAGAAGATTGTTTCCTGAAAGAAAGGGAGGGTACTTGTACCCAAAGTTATTCACATTTTTCTTTATATTTTAAATTATTTCTATTTTCAGTGGTTTTACTTTATAGATAATTAATTAATAACTTTGTATATATGTACATACATATGTATATGCAACATACTTGCGTCGAGTACCTATGTACTCGTCAGAATTTTATTTTAAAATTAATGTAGGTTTAAAATATACTGAATGTACCACGTTGCGTAATAGCGCTCTAAAGTATTCAAGTACTAATAGTTTAACAAGTTCTGTTAAAACCACTTTAGAATGATATTAAAAATACTGCAACTATAAATGTTCTTTTCTGAGATTTCATCAGGATATAATGCTAATATGTCACCTCTACTAAGCGGTAAGTGATTGGATAAATTTTACATCTTTGTTTCTCTACACTTACAATGTTTTTATCACTGACAGCTGGAGAAAGTCTTCCAGAGCGAGAATCATCCTTAATATTTTAGTTTGATGGTCGGAATTTTGTGTATGGCTGCGAAACTCAACTCACTTATTTATGTATAAACCATACATAAAGTTTTAGCGAATAATAATACGAATTTCGTCCCTCTGCTGCAGTGGGAGGGCTTCCTACTCTCACTGTTTATTAATTTAAATATTTCTAATGACGTACGCGTATGTACTACACAAATGACCTCTACTTTACCATGTGTATCTAGAGCACCTTGCACTTTTTTTTTATAAAATCAGAGTATAACAAAATTTTTATAATTATCTATGTGTAATTTTAGTCAATCTGATAATATCGAACTTGTTAAAAAGGAGACATTAACAAGTATAAGTATAGTTGATATGTACATCCAGTTTTTAGCGTAAAGACGAAATACATACAAGTTCTTTTGTTGGATTTTTGCCGATACGTCATCCGTTATCCATTATAAGCTAAGCCACGCGATTATACAGGGTTAGTTAAAAGTATGTAGACGGCGACTTATTGTCGTTAATATTCATTTTAGAGAATTATGTTCAATATAAAAGTTTGTTAGGATATTTTGATCTACCTTTGAGAATATTTGAATTTTTTTTGTCTTCAATTGTTTTTTAGTTACGCCTGTTCGCGCAATTTTTTTAAATGGGAACTAGTAAATTTTACTCTACCATTCGATAGAGAATTTTTTTCTCTTTACAATGATATTTTTGTTTTTTTTTTAATTCATTTTAATAACTTTTTTACAGGAAAAATTAAACAAATTAATAACAAAGTAAATTAAAGGAAGTGTTCAAATTGTTGTCCGTTAGTAATTTGACAATGACCCAATCGATTTACAAAACCTCGAACAAAAATCTCGGGAAATGGCTTGTATCGTTCTGATAATTCGGATTTGTAAATTTTCGACGTTATTGGGCTTATCTGTATAAACTTTGTTTTTTACGTATCCCCAAAGAAAAAAATCCAAAGGACTTAAATCTGGCGAACGAGCTGGCCATTCAATGGTTTCTCGTCTTCCAATCCATCTGTGGAGAAAAACGTTGTCCAGATATTGACGAACATTTACACCATAACGTGGTGGGACGCCATCTTGCTGGAACCAGATATTGTCATTGGGCAGGTGTTCATTGTTTTCATGTGGATAGAGCGTAGCACAGG
>SMLS01064351.1:0-19648 GCA_004785975.1 Popillia japonica
AAATCGTTGCGAAATTAACATAAAGCATATTGTATTGCTTCAATCATTGACGTGTCGGTTATATGCGAAACATTCATTCTGTTCATTACACCCGATTTCAAAATAATGTTTGAATTTGAGCTAGAATAGTCGCCACAACAGTAGAGCGTTTCAATAGTTAGTTTCTGAATTTGTAAATGTCTATGAATCGGTCAAGGTAATCATATTTGATTTGGAATTTAACGACAGTTTGATTTGTAATTTATATTTTTGTAGGAAGTTGCATTTACAGATAATTTCGTTCCTACTAACACTGTAATCTGTTAAATTAGAACTGTCAAATTGTGTTATATATCTCCTATTTCCACGCTTGGTGTACCGAAGAATTGGTTGTGGTGGTCATGTATACAGTTTCCGTTCATTCTCTTTCTCTCTTTCTGTGGTTGTTCTTTTTGGTTGAGATTGTGATCTTGTTTTATTGGATTCTGCGGTCTTCTTCCAATTCCACGATTTGCTTGGATAATTTAACCTTTGTATGTAGCTTATGCCTCATCTAATAGTGCATGGTAATAATCTTAATCATGAATGGGAATTATGATCAGGTACGCCAAGCCTGGCAACAAAAGACGTGTGATTTCCATTATCATTAAAAAACTACGAACTATAGTAAAGGACAACTTGATGGCTGTAGCCTAACAGACATATGTATTTGGTGTAGGTAGTGGCTATTCGCCAACACTGTCGTGGTATGAATACATTTTTATGAACATAACTTCTCAATAGTGGTGCCAAAATAGTTCAGCTGAAGTTGTCCAAAACTTTCCAGTCACACATCTCCGCAAATGATGTGCTGCACCAAAAGATGCTAGAAAGATAGAAACTACTACCTGTCATATGTCATCCACTGTTCCACATCGAGTTGTGTCCATCCACAAGTGGTTCATGTTTCTTTTCCCAGTTCTGGTAAGATATCCAATTAAGTGGTGAGTGAAGTTTTGAAGTTTTATCAGTGAGGTTGGTAAGCTACCAAATGAAGTGATTAGTGAAGTTATTTTGTCAATGAGACTGGATATCCTAACCAATAACTATAATCAAAGTTGTGGCACATCCTTTCTTTATAGAGTTACTATCAAGAAATCGTATTTACAGGTTGTTTTGGTTTATCTTCTTCTGGTAGGCTAACAATTAATCTGGATGGTGAAGTAATTTTCGTATTGATGCTAGGTATCCTACCAAATGGTCCACTTATTTTATCAATGAAGCAACATTGCCTATAAAAATAATAAATTCCTTTATAAACCTTGTGTGGCACATCGTACATCAAAATGTGTGCCTAGAAAATCGTCTATTCGGAGGTACCTACATATGATGCCACACTTCGTTCATAAAAGTTGTGAAAGAAATGTCGTATATGGGAGCAACCTTAGAGTATAATCATTTAACTAAGCAAAATTTCTTGCTTAGTTAATATGGTCATGTAGTCTTCACACTTGTCATCTTTAACACTCGAGGTACATAGGGGCGTAGCGGCTAGTATACTCTCTTCCTAATCCACCGGGTTCGAATCCCGTAATGTTGTTCTGAATTTGAAGTTTCCCAAATTCGATGGCAAATACCAAAAGGTAACATCTTAAGTCGGCATGGCATATTAATAACGGATGACCAGTTGATGCTTCTTTTATTTTCCATAAGATGTCAGGGCATGCTAAGGTTGCACTCATCTAGCTGATAATTATGTAATTACGAAATGGTCAAAGTCGATGCTTCATTTTGTGAACTTAAAGCAAGCAACTCCGTATCTCTACTTGTTGATAGAGGCTGAAGACCACTGTCTTCTTTGCATTCTGTGGCAAGAACCATCATCTGTCTTGCTACAGCATGTCTTTTGTCACGCCTCACACTAGCAAAACACGCATTTTTTGTTGGGTCTCAGCAGAATTTCATTGGTTTAAACTTTCTGAAGTAAGATTCCTTGATGTACAATAAAGCAGAATGACAATAACGTATCTACGTCTTTTTCATTTTTGGCTTTTGTGTGATTTGTCGCGATATTCATCTTCTACACCTCTGCGAAAAGATCTCTTTTTTTGATTATCAACTCGCAAATCCATCGGTACTCTTGAATACATGATGTTGCTCTAAATTAGCTTAACCACTAGCCTCTTCAATATATCAAGCTCATCATTAGTATCCGCTGGAGTCTAGTATCTATAAATATTTGGTAATCATATTTTTATAACTAAATATAAGTGACGTTTCCTTTTATTCTCTGATTCTCTGTATTACAGTATTACAAGTGGACCAATTGAAAGTATGGAAATTGCTGTGTGTCAAAATGAAATTAGACGTATAAATGTGTGCAAGTTAAGGTTTTTTCGTTATTTATTAGTAGTGGCAAAATGCTATAGTGTGTTCAGAATCTATTATGATTATCATAATCCATGCTATCGTGGGTTCAGAATCTACTGTGATTATTATAATCCATTATTATTAGTAGTAGGTATTGCTCCAAACTGATATTCTTAGCGGATTCTAAGATTAATTGGTAGATTTGATCTCCTCTGATATCGATTATGGTTTGAATACCCGCAGGTACTATTCTTCGGAAAATTGTCGGTTTAGTTCTGGCAAGTATTAAAATGGTTCCAATTTGACAATTGTAACTGTCAAAATAAGAATTCTAATATCTCTGACAACTCTCAAATTAAAAATTGTGAAAGTGTAACACATATATCGTACATATTAGGGTTAATTTAAAACAGATTTTCGGCAATTTGCAGTCGAATACTTCGGCAGTAATGACAAATCAATATCTTCATTATTGGGAAATGGTATCTTAGTGGGCAATAGTTACTAGTCTTTCTTTGGATTTGCTCAAATATTGTCCTTCAGAACAGAAGGGTTCCCATTTAACTTCCATTAGACTTTATTGTCCAAGAGAATGAATATTCATATCCTTTATATCATCAGTTAATTTGCCTCAATATTGGCGTATTCTGTAATCGATATGAGGGTTACCTTCATATTTGTAGCTAGCTAGGTAAGATTGCCGCAATACTTACCGATAAGTTTAAACTTGAGGCTGTACAATATCAATGACTTTACTTACTTTGCTGCTTTCATCGCTTTGTCCCAGCATTAATCTTTGAGGATAGGGCTGATGAAGATGTTTGGAGGATTGGATTGAATTTCCACCTTTTTATCTTTCTTGAATCCGTCAGTATATCAAAGATAAGATCCAGTTTTAAATTTTGGTATAAAAGAACTTCTTGGCTCTTCAAGGCTTGGTAATAGAATCCTAAATAGTTTTTCTAATGATTCCACTTCCTCTCCAAAAGTATAGTGTTAGGCGTTTGCCACAATTCTTTAAAAGATGTGTTGAGTACCAGTTTCAGTGGTTAGTTGTAACAGATCATTCATCCAGGTAGTTAGGAAACATTGATCCCCAGACAGGCAAGTTGTACAATTTCGGTAAAGTGATTAACCCTATTTTGTGATTTCAGTTTTTGGTCACCAGACTACAGTAGGTACCTAGGTGACCATGGCTATAATTATTTCATACCTAAACGATATATTAGTTTTGGCTTGTGGCGCAAATTTCTCGAAAGAGCCTTTGACATCCCTAGAAAGTTCTAGTGACCATTCTATGAATGCAACGCATCCCCATGACACATTCCCACTGTGGTTTTACCTTACTTCCTCTCCATCTTGATGACGCAGTTGAAGAAAATCTTTAGATCAAAAGGGACTTAACACCAGTTCCCAAAATAGCAATCATACTTTAAGTCCTTATTTTGACCTCTTTGGAACTGGCGATGGTACAAGCTGTGGTAGTTATATTAATAGAGAAATTTACAGTTTATTGTTGTTTAGTGTTGATGATTTCTAAAATTTTTGTCCGCAACAAATAAATCTTGACATCTTTCATATTGTTAACACGTTGATCATTTACTTCGATATTAATTTATTGAATTTTAAATATCTCGGTAAATTTAATTCGATAATGGGATACACATTTAGTGATTATGCAGATATGCATCTTATGTACGGTCTTGCATCTTGCAATGCTTTGGAAGCGAGAAGGTTGTGTGAAGAAAGATCCTAATCGCAATGTTGCAAATCATAAAACATTTCAGCGACTTGACCAACGTCTAAGAGAGACTGGTGAGGGATTTCCAGTTAATAAGGTAACATTATAAACTTTAATACTATTTAGGAATTTTTGGGAAAACAAGTACTGATGCTGGTGTGAGAAGAACAGTACGTACGGTGCAATTGGAGGAAAATATTTTGGATACTATAGCAACTACTCCTTCAATAAGCACTCGAACATTAGCCGAGCAGCTATATACATAGATAGATAGATAGATAGGTTTATTTGCAGGTTGTTGCATTGTCACATAACACCTCTACATCACATATATGTATATACAGAACAAAGTACACAACAGTTTTAAAAAAGTGTAAAAATAAAACATTTGTAACTGTATACATACAAAAACGATAATTCATGAAGTACTTAAAGAACAGTTGTTACACTCTTATAATCTGCAAAAAGTACATCAACTACTTCCTGAAGATTTTCCTAGTAAAATCCAGTTCGCAAACTAGCTGTTAGATCAGCAATGAACAAACGCAAACTTCATTAACACTATTCTTTTTACCGATGAAGAAGGGTTTACCAAAAATGGTATTGTCAATCTACATAACTCGCATGTATGGGCTGATAAAAACCCTGATGCCACTGTTGCTCAACATTATCAACATCAGTTCCAATCAATTAATGTTTGGGCAGGAATAATTGGCAATTTTTTGATTGGACCATGTGTATTGCCACCACGATTGAATACTTTATTTACAGTTCCTTCAGAAGGCTTTTCGGGATTCAATAGAACATTTGCCACTTGAAACCCGCCAGCGCATGTATTTTATGCATGATGGAGCCCCACCTCATTTTAGGGTTGCTGTACCTATATAACGTCTATCCAAACCGTTGGATAGGCAGAGCAGGTCTCATTGCCTGGCCTCCTGACTCAACACCAATAGATTTTTACCTGTGGGGTCATCTCAAAACTTTGGTGTATTCCTCTCCAGTTGATACTAGGGAAGAACTTTTACAGAGAATCACATTTCATTGTGATGTGATAAGGAACAATGCTGGGTTGTTATGGGGTGTACAGCAGTCCTCTCTTGGTCGTGTCCGCGAGTGTATCAGAGTTCACGGAGCCCATGTTGAACCCTTTTATGAAGTTTTTAATTGATTATCTCTAATTAGCGCATTTAGGTTCCATTTTTGCAAGCTTTAGTGAATTACACATTATTTTTTTGGTTGTTTTTTTTTAATAATTTCAAGAAAAACATTTTCTAAAAATAATTTTTGTTAAGGTGCCTTTCAGGGACAAAACGGCATTTTTAAGAATCTTTGTAATTTGATCGGATTAAATAACCTAAACTAAAACTTTTCTGGTCCTTGAATGACTGTCGTATCAAACTTTGTTGCAGACAAAAAGAAATTAGAAATCATGGTTCTTTTTAATAAAAAGAAAAAATTAATTCCTTTATTTTTTTTCTCGAAAACGGTTCATTTTATCGACACTAAACAAGACTACCTTTTCTTTAGCTTGATGTTTAAGGTATCCAAATTTATTTTTTTAACTCTTTACCATACAGGGTGTTAAAAATGTAAGCATTAAAATGTACAACCTAGTACGACCCTGGTAAACTAAACAAGCTAATTATGTTTTAAGAGCAGCATTTTAAGAGGTCCTTACTACTGTTTATCATATTAAATTTTCATTAAGTTATATTAAGTAGTTTAATATTCAAGAAAAATTGTTTTCCAGTGGCGTCCTTTAGGAGGCCGTATCTCCGTGGGGAGGGCCGTCAGGAAAAAAACATATGGGAACTTGTAATCTAATTTTTTAATGTTCTATCTGAATCCAAGAGATTTCCCACATTTGCCAGGACACCCTGTACATTCATCGTTTGTACCAATAATTATTCTATTAGCATCTTCTAGATAGACAATTTTCAATTTTCTCTACTATAAATACGAAATGTTCAATTTCGATTCGATCTAGAGTTATAAAGTAAATGTTAAGTTATTGCTAAGACATACTTTGCTTGTTTGTTTAGGACGTACCTAGGAAAATATTTGCTTAAAAAGCAGATATTACAAGTTGATTCCTGTATCACGCAGATCAAATCTTCATTCAAACTTTCCTACAAAATGTTGCAACAGTATTTGATCGACTCCCTTTTACTCTCTTTTTTTTGTATAAAGCAAAGTTATCATCAGCTTTAACTTCGTTTTTAAAGAATTAACCTCGCATAAGATTCTAACCTGGCATCACGTGAAAAGG
Source organism: Popillia japonica (assembly GCA_004785975.1). Lineage (NCBI taxonomy): Eukaryota > Metazoa > Arthropoda > Insecta > Coleoptera > Scarabaeidae > Popillia > Popillia japonica. Next base: position 6,342 of record SMLS01064351.1, read on the forward strand.
TAAATTGGAACTTCTATCATCATCCACTTCCTTCTTTTCGGGCTTTTTCTCTTTGTTTTATACTGGCGGGTGGGATATCCAATTTTATTAGTTTGTCGGAAATTGTTACCCGAACACATAAATAATAAAACGAGTTTGTTTTATCCCTTAAAAGCACGTCTACTCAGTATGTTTTATCCTCCGACCGAAATTGGAGGACTTAGCGTGCGAGTGGGTAAGGTTATCGCGGGGAAATGGAAGGAGACAGATGTATGAATGAGGAAGCTGGGGAAAGAGGGTTTTAAAATGCTTTTAATTCTGTATCGAATCAAATGTAATGGCAATCAATATGTTTCGAGAATTGGGTGTTGGAATTTCTATCTTATGTGTCTACATTACCATTTGGCAATACTAATTAAGTTTTCGTCGTTACTACAGATTTAGCCAAATTACTTTCTCACCAAACATTACCCTAATGCTCTATTAAAATTAAATTAGTATACCTTAGTCCATTTCCAAAATAGCTAGCTGTATTTATAGCTACCAAATACGTCAGGGTAAGCCGTAATCCTATAAAAAATTGTCAGTTTTAAAGATTGCGCGAGCGAAAAAGAAATATGGCCGTGAGCGTGTGGGGAGAAATAATTACGAGATACACGCAACGAAACCGTTCACGAACCGCTACAGGTGTTGATTTACTCGCTTTGTTGCTACCAAAATCCTTACCACGAACTCGTACGCAACCGAGGCACCATCGGAAATTATTTCCTGCCGGATAATTTATCGTTCTTTCCTCTGTTCGTAGATATATTACTGTCTGGCTACAAATGATACAAAAACGAAGAAAAGATGAGGAGAAGGATGCCGGTAATATAGACGCGTGCGGAAAGATGATCCTTTTCAATACACGCAACTGTAATTTTTCACATTTTCTATCAAATTTTGTTTCGTTTCAAAGCGAGAAATGGTGCTGGTTATTTCTGATATGATTCTCTTAAAAAACTTTTGACATTTTTCAATGTGCGAGGCATTGAAGATTCCAATTAAACTGTTTTATATTCTCAAACATATATTTATTGCAAGCTATTGAAGCTAGTCACTTTTTAATGGAGACGGTCTTTAAAGGGCACATTAATTTCATGTTTTTGTTGAATTAATCTTGTAAATATTTTTCTTCATGACGGCCATCTCCATTCCGTGTGTATGATGGAGACTTCTCAATGTGCGTTTTCACCATATACATAATCGACAGGTGCAGCGCCATCTTTCCGGTAACCACCTACACTTGTACAGTAACACCCAAACATAGATTCTGTAACACCTTCTAAATCAGTAGTTTTGGTCCAAAAAGCTTTGCATTGCAGTAAATATCTTTACGTATGACTCCATGGAAGCCTCGCATTTTGCAAAAATGGAATCACGCCATAGTCTTCAATGTCAAGTTCGGAAAGACAACTTTTAATCTTTTTTAGTAATTCAGATTAGGGTGATAGTTAAGTTAATCTACGTAAAGCTCAACAAAACTTTGGTAGTGGCTTACTGTATTCTTATCTTCGAAGTAATATCTTTCTAGATACTTATGAGATAACGCCAACTACAGGAGAGCGCCATTTCTTACAACAATCAAATAGTGTTCTTGTGATCATCTCTTTTTTCTGGATATGTACGATCTTAAAGAATTCCTAATTCATTTCGTTATCTAAGCAGAAAAGACATTACTTAGATTGCCTGCCAAAGTGATCACCCCAAATGAGTTACGGTAATATTTACCAAAAACTTAGACTACCACCTTGTCCTCAATCCTAATTCGTTGTATTAGATGTTTCCTTCCTTTTTTAAACAAGTATGCGTTTTACTGTATTTAGTTAGTATAGTTGTGGTATAGTGTTACACACAACATTTTGGAGAATATTCTGGTATTAGATCAAGGAAATCTTTCGTCACAGGTGATGGATTGGCATATAGCTGATTTCCATAGTTACTCCTCCAAAATGAAACCTTAAGAGTTATTAATGTTTCAAACCACTAATAGCAAGAAGGCAAATTATCTACAAAAATAAAGGCTTAGGAAGCCGAATTTTCAGAGATAGGAAAAATAAGCCGTTGATTTGGGTACCATTGTTTTAGAAGTGTTTAGAAGTTGCTAAACACTATGTCCAAACTGATAAACTACGTTTATTCGGCTGCTGGTTCATAAAATCTTTAGAAGTATATGCAATAATAATAAGGTAGTACCTGATATCGAAGGCTTCCACGGCCCGAGTCTCTATAATGAGGGTTTCCGGGTGTTGACCGTGTCATGGTTAGTAAAATATATACAGTACAAAATAAAAAATAAAATGCACAAGATATACAATAAACTCGACGTTTCGCCACTAATGTATGTAAGTGGCTTCTTCAGGAGCAAAAGGGGTTAACTGGGTGGGTACCAGAAGGTCACGGTAACTCGACGTGTCAACCACGCTAGAGGCGAAAACCTTCTGACCAATCAGAAGGTTAGTTAAAAATATGGAGACGGCGATTTATTGTCGTTAATATTCATTTTAGGGAATTATGTTCAATATAAAAGTTTGTTAGGATATTTTGATCTAAATTTGAAAATATTTGATTTTTTTCCTTGCGCTTGTTGTCTCGTTGTATTTTCAAATTCTCTATTTGTTTCGCCGGTTCTCCTTTTCTGTACATTTTATAATTTGGATGGATGAGATTCTAACTGGACACTTTCAACTTAATATTCGCCTTTTGCGATGATTTTTCTTTTATACAAGTTCTGTTGTGACTTGTTTACTTCTGTCAACTTTTAAAACTTCTAAACAACTCTCCCCTCTTTTTGTTTTTCTATTTCACTAAGGGCTACCACTCGTTAAATTCCCGAATGCACTACTTGATATTTATAAAGATGATTTTTGTATTGATTTTTGTTGTACCGAAATGAATGTAATTATGTATTGTGTATGTTTGTGATGTGTTTTTATAATTAATTATGAGGAATAAAAATGTTCACATTATAATCTGGGTTTTTTTTTTAATTTCAATATTTAATGTAATTTAATAGTTTTTTAATTATAATATAATAATAATAAGAGTAGTTAATTATTACAATAGAAAACAACATGCTATTGTAATAATAAGGTACAACAGCTGACGAACTAGCCAGGAAAGGCTCCGAGAGGCACTTCATAGGACCAGAACCCGCATGCGGTGTGACTAAAGTTTCCGCTGGGAGGGAGATGTGGTCGTGGTTGGACAAAGAGAATGTTAAGAAATAGAAGTCGACTGGAGGTCAACTCTAAGCGCTAATAGGGGATGGCGATGCTAAGCTCTCTGATAAAATACTTGGACGCAGTAAAAAGGAAACTAAGATTATTACTGGGCTGGTAATCGGACAATGCTCTACATGTAATCTACTCATGTGAGCAAGTGCAGGAACTCAGGCAGAAATATTTCGTAGAGGACTTACTTCAGCCTTCGAAGGTTCTCAAGTTTCCACTGAGCAAGATATTGGGCTTCATAGAGGACACTAGTATACTCGAGTGGTAGCAGAGATCTGATAGGGTTGGTACAATGAGCATCTAGCTCAAGTGCCTGGTCAGTAAGGTGTCCACCCTAATTTGTGAAAGTGAAAGTGAAAACCCACGCAAGACATCATAATATTTCTAAAATTTTGGAAATTAGTGATTAAATCTCCAAATGCCTTTGAGTAAGTTATTTTTACGACGAACTTTTCTAATTAATTATGGCATACATGTTTTACTACAAAATTGTTCAAAATTTACTGCAAATCTCACTGCGACATTCATCCCTAAATGATTTCATCAAAAAAGGGATATCCACCATCGGACACTAATTTTCTCGTGCTCATGCATTTTACAAAGTTTGCCCAAATGTATTTTATTGTTTTTTTTAGCTGGACAATTTTCTTTTGCAAACAAAATTTTGTCCAACTGGTTTTAGATGAGTAAACAATATTTTGTTACTTCATTCGAATAATTGAAGTTGAACTTGCATTGTTGGATAAATATTGATTAATTACTCTTCGCCTACAGCTTTCCCATACTATCGAATGTCGCATTAAATTTTATTCAGCAACTTTACTTAGAATTACTTAGAATATATATTCCCAATTAGTGCAATGAATTTATCACTTTTAGCAGTGCGTGCGGCGTTTCATATTATGAAACATTGTCTCAGGTAGGTACATTAATATTAATTAAAATTACGTCAGGTATAATACAAACAAAAGTTACATAATATATTCAAACAAAGCATTAGTAATTTATTTCGCGAACGGGACAGTTTAAAATACATACCTAATTATAATTTGCAAGTACTATCTCCACTTGTATGTTGTTACCTGCTTGCCTTACTCTATCTATCTGTCTGTGTGTAATTAAGGGAAAACGTTCGTACCACAAAGCCGGTAAAGTAAATAAAGTAATTGCTGGTTTCCACGAGCAACCTACGTAATGAGATACTTTGTATAGTTTACTTGTTTTTAATTAAAATTATTGAAAACCAGGTCTCGTCCCATAGTTAGAAACAAACCCTATTATCCGTTCCCTAATCTTCCTGATCTCTGTAATGATTACGTTAAAAATTATTTTGCACGGAAGTAGAAGTTTAAACATAGATCTCCGTATAGATATATCCGGCTCGAGTTGAAGGGCTGGTTAAATGGGGTTGTTTTTGCCACGCGATCGCTCGAAATCAGCACATGTCTTGTTAAGAAAGGGTTATTATTAACGTTATCGTCGACTAAGCAATTAGTATACTTGACTGTCATCAATCTGCGTGTACAGTTTATTCTGATAGTATTGTCCCTCTTTCGAAGTAGAAGAAGAAAACAATTTGAAAGCAGATCGTTACGAAATTCGGTTGCTCTATAATGCGCATACAGTAAATATTTAAATTGCAAGGACTAAAAATAAGCAAACTGTTTGGCAGACATTTTCGTTAATTAGTTAGTAGTCGTTTTCGCGTTATATATACATAGAATTTGGAATTAGTTCGAACTGCAGGCATACAATAAATCAATAGAACCAAGAAACTCAATATTTTTAAGTTATTCATTCAGGCTAAAAGCCGGTGCGATGTACGAAAACTGAGTGGCTGGTATTGTAGTATCTACACTACCTAATAAAATGCTCGCAAAGTTCGAAGTTTATGAATAAATATTGTAAACACCGGGGTTCTTAAGAGAGATATATTTTCACTGGAACAGATCAAACCACCTATGCTGCTATACAGGGTTAGTTTTGAATAGCGCAAAGTAGAACACTTACGAGCCAATATTAAATACAAAATTTTGTGGGTCTATGTGCACAGAGTAATGAGAAAATGATTTCTCTTTAGTCTAGTCGGGGCCCTGATGCAACTAACACACATACATGACTGTAAGAGAATCACAAACTATCGGCATACATTGACGGCTGCTGTTTACATTTTGTTTAGTATCCACTTCACATTTGTCTTGGATGCATCTGATGATTTTAATTTATGGAGAAATAGAGCAAAATAGTCTTGCAGCAAAAAAAAATGTACGCAGAACGTTTCACAAATCGATATCAGCTCTCAACTGCAATGATTATGGGAGTTGTATATAGGCTTCAGAATACAGGTTCAGTAATTCCACGCTACAAATGTCGCCGCCTTGAAAAGTCGTGCGACTGTTCCAAGCAAGGAAATTTTAAACATCGTGGAAGCGAATCCCAGTATAAGCACAACAAATCTAGCACAGCAAGTAAATGTGTCTCAAACTACCGTGGATCAAATTTTGAAAACAAATTTTTGCATCCGTGCCACATCCAACGCCTTCAAAGGTTAACGGAAGTAAAATTTCCCGGTCGGATTGGCTTCTGCGATTGGTTTCAGGCCAGAGAAGTTCAACGGCCAAATCTCGCTTCAGTAATTCTCTTTACTGACGAATCTGTGGTTACCAAAGATGGTTTTTCAATTACCACAATATTCACCATCAAACATACGAAAATCCCCACGACATTCAGCACGGGTCCCCGCAAGTTAGGATATCCATAAATGTTTGGGCAAGGTTGGTATCATCAACCACTCATCAATCACTTGGACCACGCGTGCTCCTACAACGATTAAATGCAGATTTGTATTTAAAGTTTATATTTGAACGACAAAGAGACAAAGAATTAGCGCTATGTGCGTTTATCGGCGTAGAAGGTGCCTTTGACACCTCAATAATAAAAAATAAATATTAAAAGCCATGGCGCGTAGGAAGCCTGGGGCCCACCACATTTAGACGGACCTAGGCAATGTTAGGAGGCCGCAGTATAACGGCGCAGCTGGGCGGTGGGTCGATGGCCTTCAGATCGATCAGAGGGTGCTCTCAAAGAGGGGTTCTAACACCCTTGTTGTGGTCCCTGATCATTGATGATCTGCTCAATGTATTGCGCGGAGAAGGCTTTAACGTACAGGGGTATGCAGACAACCTAGACGTTACAATAAAGGCGCAAGCATGAAAAAGTTATTACTAACCTAATGCAACAAGCTCTTAACACCAGCTTCTTCTCTACTCCACCAGCTGGTGGAGTAGAGAAGGACTGTGTGTCAACCCAAGTGAAACTGTTGTTGTCCCATTTACCAATAGAAAGAAATACTCGCTGGGCACAGTATTCCTAAATGGTATACAACTAAACTACTCCAGTGAAGTCAAATATCTAGAGATTACTCTCGATTGGAGACTAAACTACAATCAGCATCTTCATAAAGTTGTTCAAAATGCTACAATGGCTTTTTAATCGTGTCAGACACTTTTCGGAGGAACTTGGGGTCTCCTCCACGTATGCTCTCACAACGATTAGACGATATATTTGTATTTAAAGTTTCTCTAAAATGAAATGTCTACAAATTACACAAATAATGAAACAGGCGGTTTACAAAACAGAATGCTGGAGCAACAGATATATACATATGTATATATTTACAAAAGCAATATGATGAGTTTATATACATAAAAGGCAGCACAAGCAATGCTTACGTAAGGTACGAGCCAGGTATCCAGCTAAATTCCTATAAATAAGTGAAAATTAACCTGTTAAATATTAATTTGACACCTCTCGGAGGGAACCACAGAGGCCAACGAGCTCGGCCCACTCTGTGTCTGAACCGGTGTTGGTTTCGCAGAGGCCAACGAAATCTCGGCCCACTCTGCGGACGGTGGTGATTCTAAAGAGGCCAACTGGATCGGCTCACTCTTCAGAATATTTGTGGTTATATGGGGCCAAGAAAACTTCGGCTCACCCAACGGTCAGGATGTGCTTATTATCGTTGTCTCAATTTCTTCTCTCACTTCATCTAATTCTCTTTATAAAATTGAGTAAAAATCTGTAATTTCCTCCTCTGCTGTTCCTTCTACGGGTCCATAGATCTGTATGATATTTATAGCTTCTGTTTCCTTCACCGCTAGAGCTATTATTACTATTCTCAAGTTAACTGCTTTGTATTTTATCACCTTGTTGTTTATTTCTTCGGTAACTATTATTCCCACTCCCTCTTTTGCCCTGTGTTCTTCTTTAACTCCTGAGTAATAATATAATGTGTGTTTGTTTGTAATTTGTATACTTCCTTTGCCTTTCTTTTTTGTTTTGCTTAATCCCATAATTATTATGTTATTATTTTCCATATCTTCTGTTATTTCTAACTCTTTCGCTATTAGCGAGTTTATATTCCAGACACCTATTCCCATTTCATAAGTATCCCTGTTTTTTGTTTTTTTTTGCAATAGTCGAGTCGTTTTCCTTTACCAGGATGTTGTATATTGTGTTATCTGTGTGACTGTGTTCTCCCAATTCATGACCATTTCCTTGCTGTGTCGTTCCTTTAATAATCCGTTCCTTAACATAACCTAGTTTTTTGGTCTTTCTCTCTTCCAGTTTATTTTCTTCTTCATTCCATGTCATCCTTCTTCCATCCACCATCAACATCAGATGACCCAATTTTACAATTTCGCCCTCACCTCTAATTTTCTCTGCTTCCGTTCTTAATTTCCGTTGTATAATTCTTTCCAGTTATTGTGATAGATCACTATCAATGTATACTGATTTTCCTTTTAATTTATTTTTGTTTTTGAAAACATTAATTTTCTCTTCAAAGTTTTCCATTCTAATTAAGACTTTATTTTGAGCTATCTTTTTGGTATCCTTTATATTGCTATTCAAACCAAGCTTTCATCCATTCTTGGATTTGTTTTTGTGGTTCTTCCTTTTCATCCTCTAGTTTTATGCATGTTATTACTACTATTCTTACGTTTTTTGCTTTCTAATTGGTTCACGCCCTAGTTTCTGTCGAAAGTCAACGCTGTTGGGCGCGTTATTTTCGTACTGTTAATGTTGGTCTCCGTATAAGCAAGCGCGCGTAGCGCTGCGGGCTGGATCTACGCCTATCACCCTGGTGGCTCGCGCTCTATTCCTGCCGATGGATCTTATTGTACACAATATTACGAATTATTATTAAATTAGTTGTTTTTGTACCAATTTCTTCGCTCGTTACCTCAGGTCATCATAAAGTCGACGAGCACCAGGCCCATTTTACAAACGACAGCTTTGCACTCGCACCGTAAGTATCACGGGGAAACACATTTAAAAAAGATGTTCGTTCCTCTACTAATAATTTTGACGCAAGCCACACGTCATCATTGTCACAAAAACAGGAGCGAAAAATATCATTCACGAGTAATTTGCATTAAATATAATTGTTGATATTGGGCACAATAAGATGGAAAAAAATCACCTGCAGGAATTGAATGTTAGCCTGCCAGAGTGGCAAGCGTATATCCAGTTCACAACGCTACGCACGCTTACTTAGACGGAGACCAACATTAACGGTATAAAAATAAGATCCATAACAATGTTGATTTTTCTCAGAAACTAGGGCGCGTTAGGATAAAAGCTCGTACCTGGAAGCTTTGTCTATAACATAGACATATTGAGATTTCTCAAGATCCGATTTATATCCTTATTTCTAGATATGCATACATAGTTTGGTGAAATATCTAAAAGCGTGTTCAAGTCTGTATCTATATACTTCAGCATATACATATAATATATATTGCATACATATATTTAACTATGCTAGCATGTATATCTACTATAGGAGGACTAATAAAACTTTCATAATTGAGGAACTTTTCCAGTCACTCGCTTTTCCACCGAAAACTTTTTTCCTTCGTCGGCGTTTATAAAGATTTTAATAAAAAAATATTTGCTCACTATAATTCATTCAGGAGATATAATATCGTACGTGATAGGTATAGTGCTCGCCTTCGCCAGTTTTGCTTTATCCGTCTCCACCGCAGCAGCCCATTACTAACTTTATTCCGGCAAAGTTCTGATACTGCTAACTTCGGTAACTATTGTACGACAAAGTTTTTCACAAAGGGAACGGACTAAAGCAGCGGTGGCTGCCGGAAGAGGAGAAGCGTAGCAGAAGCAAGCAACACTGGTAGACGACAACACGAAACCTAATAGAGAAATTATCGATTAATGTTATCGGGATATTTCAATCTAACCGCTACGAGCTACGTAGGTGGGTGTATCTCGAAATTGGTGTAGTGTTGTAAACGCACAACTATACACAATCTATATTTAATGCAGCAAACAGTGTTTTTTTTCGTTTTAACGATCGTTTGGGAATATTCTCAGTAGGAATTCTACTACAACTGAATTTACTGCAGTTTAATTAATAATAATAATCGTTACTTTCGAAAGAAATTTATGTAAATAGGCTTAAATGTTTGGATTAGGATTGGGCAGACCATACAAATCTCCTCCACCGTGACCTTTTCAAACCTATCGTGATTGTATTTGTTTTAGACGGCCCTCTAATTTTGCCTCCTTTTATGAAGCTCTATCCGCTGTGAGTTTCTCTACGCCCAGTACTACAAACCTTGTCCTCGCTAAGCCCTTGCAATGACACACCCCATGAACTGGGGTTACTTCATTCTTCTTGTAGAGTCCTCAGATAGTATCCTCTATCAAGGTATTGTATAGAGATGCTTATTTAATCTACAATGACCAGTCTGCAGGCCTACTGTCATTTTGACAACCTTCCTGTCGTTACTTCTACAGTAGGTCTTTAGTACATTTTTTCAGAACTTTCTTGCATGTCTTTGTCCTTGGCGTCAGGAGGTCTTGGAAAAATGTTCTTTTCTGCATAAGCGCTCGAGTTCCATAGAATCCTCTAGCAAGGAGATATGGTTTGAAGCCTGAAGAGCACTGCAGTTGCGTCGGTGGCCCGATCTTCCCCTGGGACCCTAAAAATCCAGGAGAGGGCCACGTGGAGGCGTCGCGTAGGCTTGTACCCATATCCGCAGCAGGTCTCCAAGGTGGAGAGCCTTTAGTCGATAGATAGTAGGTAAGGGAAGTCTGCAAATTGGATCCGTTACTTTAAGATAAGAATTGACCCTGAGGATCGGGACGCGTCGGGTTTTGTCGGGAAGCAAGTGCTGGCTAACGTGTAGGACCTGGCCGAGGTGAAGTGGCATCTTGCGACGTTCGCGGATCCGAGTTCGGTACCGTGCCTTAGCCACCCACGAAATTTGGTTGGTGCGAGGCTCGGCGAGCCCTTCGTCCTCTTCGGCCGCCATTCAATGATCGGTCCTTTGTCCTGGTCTTTGCTTTCATTCTTTGGAGGAACGAAGGACCCGCTCCCACGAATGGTCCTGACAAACCTGGTAGCTGGGAAGGCAGGCCAATGTTAGTTTCCTTTGGGAGCCTCTCTCATTTTGTGTGCTTACGCAATCCCAAACTAACTTGGGTTGTGATTGCGTAAAGGAATCAACACTTGCTAAACTGGTCTGTTGAAGTCCTGACTGACTGTCAAAGAAAATAGTGTCGCATTTACCTAGATCGGTCCATCTTTCTACTTCCCTAACGAAGTGATGAATTGCGGCTATCCCAGCTTGGAACACCATCGTGTCCTTGTTAAAGCTTATCGATAGGGTCTTTCTAGGCCTTCTTCCATATATACCAGTTCCTACGCAGTAGTCCGTTTTAGACCCGTATGTATACCAGTTCGAGTCTGCTATTACTGGAAGGCCTTTCTCTCACTTCTTTTTATCTGGTATTATTAGCTGATATATCTTCTCTCACTCCTTCTTATCTGGTATTATTAGCTAATATTTCTTAGCTAGGTTAAATTTCTGAACCAATGTGTTACTTGGCAACCTCACAGAGATTTAGAATAACCTCAATTGCAGCAGTAGGGCTTGATCTCATCGCGCCAGTGGAACACAGCCCGGCTAGGAAGACTCGAGTGCGCATCCTTACTGCCCTTGTCTTTGGCTACCATACTACTGTTCCTTACGTTATTATTGGTGTGATTACACTGGTACATATATAACCACAGAGTAATTTGGGGGTTGATGCCCCAATTTCTTTCCCATAACCTGCTGCACCTGCCTAGGAGAATAGTAGCCTTGTTGGTTATTTTCTGGATATGCGTGTGTTCCATCTAAATCTTTGATCGAACCATACTCTGAGGTATTTCGCCTCTTTGAAGTATGGAACCCTTTCGCCTTCTAACACTATTGGTGCTGTAAGCTTTCTAGCATTCTTTTTCTCGTAAATGTGCCAACTTGTGTTTCCTGAGCATTCTACAACAAAAAATCCCTCTGTTGGCTTACATTTAAAGAAAAGTAATGATGACGCCATAGCTGTTTCATAAGACACCCTGTATATTTTATTCTCCTATTAGAAAAACTCTTCTTCAATCTCGATATTGCATATCGAAACGTTAGCCGCCTTGTCTACAGGGCAAGGATGAATTCTGTCGGTTTTCTTTAATATTTAAACAACGATTGCACGACGTTATCGAAGTCGGCGTAGTAACGTCGTTCTGTTTCTGTACCATTGATTTATCGATTCGTATGTGAAGTGACGTTTTATGGAAAAATATTCACTTACTTTTTGGTTTTCGCATTCGCTTTTTCAACCTGTTTATTTTCAACGGGGAAAAGGCGCATATGGAAATTGAACTGAAATACGGCTCTCAGTTCAGTGAACCTCGTCGTACCGCCGCTATTATTATTTATGCGGCGTCGATTCGAGTGGCTTGCGATGTAAAAGTAGTTTTAATTTTCAAGTGTCCATAAAAGAACTAAACGTGAATGGCGAAGGAATAACAATTAAAAGCGTTATTAGAGAGTGCTTTTTACCAGCTGTAGTTTTTGCAAAACATTCCATTAATAGGATTTTTTTCCGTCCATTCAACATAAGTACCTCCTTCTTCGTTAAAATATATTTTTCGAAAGCGTTGCCTTTGGATACTACATTCTAACCTTAAGCTAGAAAGTTAGCTCTCGGGTATTGTATATTTAATGTACTTCTATTTGGAAAGTTAAAGTTTCTCCATTAGTAATGAGCTATTAGTATTAATAAAAGATGATATCAGACAGAGACAGACACAAACATTATTTTAATTTATTTATCTTTTTTGTAGAAATTGTTGTGATTTCTACGTGATTCTGATGTTAGACGCTTGCTAAATATATAAAATATGCATTAGAAAGCACTAGCTTGTAGTTTGCAGTTATTTCAGGAATAAAGGATAACATTTTATGTACTTCTAGTTCGATAAAATTAAGGCTATCCTAGCAAAGAGTAACTGCAAATATCCTACCGTATACAGGGTCTACCACGGAACCCGTTCATTAGAAGTTTTCAGGGTTCCTTACTATCTATGAATTTGAAACTTTGAGATTAAGAATAACCCATAGCCTTCTTTTGTTCTAAAATATTTCCAATGTTGTACAACTTCCGGAATCACCGGAAATTGCCATCAACTTTCTTAATTTAAATGGAATACCCTGCATTTTATTGCATTTTTGAATTGAACCATCGATTCTAGGATACACTGTATCAGGTTACCCTATACCTATCTTCAACTGTTTTTGAGTTATTGTAATTTTTTTAAAAAAATTCCGTTTTGCGGAGGGATGTTTAATAATCTTTCTTTTCCTCTTCTTTAAAGGCAAAACCTCCATATTTTACTAACAGTAAGTAAAACCATAAAGATTCACAAAATACCTTGGAAAACTATCACAACTTATACAGGGTGTTCAAAATTTAGTGGCAAAACCGAAAAACTTCAAACACTAAAAAGTCATTTTTTCCAAATGGAACACCCTGTATATTTTTACATATTTAGATGACTATTTAAATTAGCCATCGATATGCTATAGGTATCCTTATACCTATCCTTAGCGGTTTTGTAGTTATTAACGCTTTTTACCAAATATTAATTAAAACAGGACTCGACACCTATGCACATTTGAAAGTAGGCTGTGAGTGTGACAATAAAAAAAA
>SMLS01064356.1:0-19919 GCA_004785975.1 Popillia japonica
GGTATATAAGCTGTCCACTGCCAATATTTACGTACCCAAGCAAGTGATGCTATGATAGAATTTGTCGGCTGCCTGATTTCTTAGTGTAAAACTAAATCACCTATAGTTTGAAGTTAAGTTGGTCGATAAAAGAAGTGAAACGCGCAATATCTGAAGTGCGTTCTTACAAGGTCACAACAAGCAATATGACAACAACAGAGACAACTTAACAACAATAGACGCAAGCACAGGAAGACGAACAAATCTACACGTAACAAACAGTGAGTCACTGCAAAACTAAACCCACCAATCGCTGATGACGACTTCAACCAATCACGATTTATTTTCTGCAGCCCTTCCGATTTTTCAGGTTCCTCTGGTACACTTGCACACAAATATGATTTTTACCATGAATACTTGACGTTACCGATGAATTGAGCATAGACAATCTCATTTCCCCTCACCGGCAAGGTAATAACTTTGACAGCTACTTGACAGTTAGTTGACAGATAACCCATCTTTGAGATTTTTATTCGTCAATGTGACGAAGCTATTGATGCTACACCAACAGGACCTCAGTCACTGTGTTAGCTTTCAAAAACTCTTTAAATGTTTGCCGGTCAACGAAATCTCAGGGTGGTAACAAAAGGTTCTTCAAAACAACAAAAAAATAACAAAAGGGGTTCGTCGAAACTTTAATATATTTTTAATTCTGTCTAATAGTAATAATACTAAAAGTAATACAGAACTCAGGGTGTTCTGCTGTTATTAGATCTGACTGTAAAAACTAGGATACACAATGGAGCTTAAGCTATTGGGGCCCCGAAACACTTTTACAGACGATTCTAACACGTGTACGGTATACAAAAGATGTAATCTGACATTAACGTGCCATTGAGCAAGAGATGTGTAGAATTAGGTTTCGATGTCAATCGACTACTACAAGTTTAAACCATTAACTACCTGACCTCACTAGAGGTGCTATAAATGTCTTAAATGGTGACAGATTTCATGCATGAACTATTAATTTAAATCCGATTGAAATGTTTTAGAACAATATAAAATATGACTGTACCAATAATTGCATACAATTAAAGTTTACCTTGACGAGAACTTGGCCTTTTACCTCAAAGATGATGCTTGCAGTTGGCCCCGAGATGTATGTAGCCTGAGGTTTATACAATGCCTCGTGGTGAAGGTGACCTTGAGCTATTACCTGGGAGTGATGATTTCTCTTCGTAAAAGAAGGGTAAACAATGGTTGTATACAAACGGTAAAAAGAAAAAGTTGTTTCCGTATTCTTAACGGGAAAACCTTAGAAATTAAAAATTAAAGATAAGAAAAAGAAAAATCTCGAAATGCACAATAGTGGGAGGACGCCACCGTTATTTCCGATATAAGATCCCTTAACGAAGAACTGTTCTAACCTGTTAAACGTGAAATCCTTCTTACCGCAGAGGTGCAGAATACCAAATCCAAAATAACGCCTCCACAAGAGGAAAATTACAGCAAAAAAAACCTTTACAGTACTATAAAATCCCAACGGTTTCCTTGTTCTTCTGTTCGATACTAAAATCGATCGCGGAACCAATCGTACCCCCGCCAAGATAGAGAAAGACAACAAGCGACGCCTCTCAGCAAGTAGTGACCTACTTATCAACGACTAAACTACATAGACAGGATTGCGAAAGGAGCCAACAGAGGGCGCAACAAGTATCGCAACGGCAGAAAACACAAATAAATACATATTCTAATTTAAAAAAAGAAACGTAACAACCGCTCTGCTACATTTAACTCAGCCAATTGTATCGTTACCGTTCTAGTATAAACGTACTAATTCTAGTACTTTTTTTCTTGTAAAGTACGTCAGTACGATTTTTCTTAAAATTCAAGAAAATAGTACTTTTTTGTCTACAGTGTTGGTGTTGTAGTACAAACGTACTAATTCCAGTGTCTTTTTTTAACTCCTTATTTCCTAGGGACTTTATTTATGTTGAACTGGGAATAGTTTTGCACAATTCTTCATTTAACGTGATTTAACTAATGCAAACTAATGTAATGGGCTACTGCTACTAATATCGTTCTATTGTGTCAAGTCAAATCAACTGACCAAATTAACTTATTTTATAATTATTTCTTCCATAGCAGTCATTATGGATAAGTAAGTTGATACAATTTGAAGAGGTTTGAAGCAACATTAATCGTTTGTTCATCAATTATTTACAACTGCCCATAGATGTCGCTAAAAGTTTTGTGTTTCCGTTTGGTTAGTACTATTTAGTACTTTTTCTTTCTTGGGTTAGTACAAATTGAAATATTTCAACGATAACACTGAATTCAAAATGTCACTACTGGACCGGTGTTGGGTTGCGTTCGAGAACGTCACTCTAGTGCGAGAATCACAAAGCGTCGTTCGATAACCATTTGAGTGTCGCACCAATGGACGAGGTACTTCGTTCAAGATCTCCGCGAGTGTCCCTCCGAGCGTCGCCCAAATCAACCCAGTTAGAAGTGCGGTAAAAATCGCTCAACTTGCGCAGTACGAACTAGGTAGGCAAGTAAGGTAAGTACTTTGTGTCAATGTATTTAGGATGGAAATAATTTGTGTTCCATCATTTGACGAGTCGCTTGATTCCAATGCTGCTTGTTCGATGATTGACAAAAACTGCTGACTTGCCTGTGTTATCAAAAGCAGAACTAAAACGTGATCTTCCATGACTTTCTTACAGTATTAAAAACACCTTGAAATTAATTGTTGAACGTTATTCAATTAATAATCTCGCCTCACCTAACATAAAATCTTCAGCTGTCGATCTGTCAAAATTCTTCGACACACCGTCCAAGCTCAAACTATACCGTTCGAAAATCAAACGTCCTAGACGTACACTGAACCTCCCACTCTCAACAAACTAGTAGAGTGTCCCTTTCGCTCTAGAACGACGTTCTCGAACGTAACCTTGCTGTGGGTAGTGGAATCTCACTCCAAACCGGCCTACCGTAGGTCCAAAATTGATATCATAACGGCGGCAAACTCGCTTTCAATTTGCTTAAGATTATTTATTATCAGAATTGAGGCATCGACCAATGGCAATTGGTCCTGTTCACTAACGTACAAAATGATGTATGCATAATATGTACTGCAATCTCCTGGAATTGATACTCGTTGCCACACATCACGAGTACGAACTATGACCTGGTCAGCGGTTGCTTCAGATCTGAATCTGAATCCTACAGAGCATTTGTAGAATCAACTTAAACTTGGAGCCCGACATGTAGTTGCTGTGAATTTTGACAAAATCAAAACAAAAAAGAATGGGACAGACTTTTGCAAAACTTCACGGTAATCAATGTCAACTCAATTACAAGCAGTTACGTGAACTAACAACTAAAACGGCATTAGGTTAAGTTAGTGTCAAAACTTCAGGTTTATACGTTTTTCATGTCCGTATGCGTCCTTTATCGATGAGTCGAATGGGCTACACGTAGCTGCAGTTCTTTCCATTAATTTCTAATAAATCTGCAAAAAATAAACCAAATAAAATCAATAAACCCATTGTCCGTACTCTATATGTAGTAATCTTTATTTTTTACTACGTATATAAAAAGAGCGGTCATTTTGTAGAGATAACTGTATTACCGACGCCAGTAAAAATCAATATTTGCATACCTCTAAAGGTAGTTCTAACATTGAAACATAGATGTCCTTAGTGGTAGATTGGCTGAAATATCAGAACGGTTTAGAATGTTTTTTTGCTAAAACTTTTACGTAAATTAAAAATAATATTCCACTAAATAATTTGATCTTTATGAAACCATCACAAAAATATTCAAGATTTGAATGAAACTTCCAAATGGATTCAAATATTCTAGCTAGTACTTTGGCTTTTTTATTTCATATTTTTCAGAGTTAAAATTAACAAAACTAACTTTATTTTGAACGTAAACTATACATATCACCATTTCTATTCCGCACTTCAAGTATTCCGCACAAAACGAAACATTAACAATAGAAAACGGTTTCATACCGAAACTACGCTCACACAATCATGTTTATAATTTATGTATAGTATATACGAGTACATTTGCATTGTTGTATACATAATCTAAAAGCGCTGGAGGAGGTCTGCTCGCCTTGAACTGCTTTCCCGGTGGCTGCGGCGTCCTAAGCTTTTATTGCACGGTTGGAGGTGAAAAGCATACTGGTTCCGCAGTAATTTAACGATATGTGAAAGGATAGAAGTTTAGTTTATAAAAAAAAAGACTCACGTCTGAGTGGTACGGTGCGTGAGGACGTTTCATGACCTTTTCGTTTAGATTGTCGTCCTTTGTTTGCGTTACATGTAAATTAAACAAAAAAAAAGAAACATGTACAAACAAGCACATCAATTATACGAATTGTTTCAACACAAGATACAATCAACAAAAATATCTTGAAAATAATTTTAAAATTGTCATAAATTGCCTGTTTGCAATAGTTACAACTGTCAAAAATTTACCAAAACTATAATTTGACAGCTGTCAAATGTGATTTTGTTTGCAGTTAAAATGAGCCGTTATTTGCATCTAGTCAATAATCTCTTTTATAATTTAACAGTTATCAGACATTTTTTAATTGTAAAGAATTACTTTAATTTGGGTTTCAATTTAAAGAAAAATAGTATTTTTTAAATTTGACAGCTGTCTGAAATACACATATTGACAAATCCACTTCCGAAAATAAGCAGAAAATGTGAAATTATGAAGAAATTATCTGTGACAGCTGTCAAAAACTGAAAAAGTAATATTTTAAAATTTGACAGCTGTAAAATGTGCTTCTAGCTGTTGAGCCCTTAATACAATAATTTTCACAGTTTGACAGCCATAAAAAAATATTATAATAAAAATATTTTGATAGCTAAAGTGTCTTAAAAATTATATTTCTTAATTCCAGTTGTCAAATGTGTTTTATCTATTGCAATGATTAGTTATTTCCGTTTAGCCCACTGAACAAACCCTTTTTATAATTTTGACTGTTATTAGAAGTTGTTTTAATTATCCAACCATACGTCTGAAATAAAACATTGCTGCAGAGATATATTGTTAGCCTCATTCGCAAAAATGAACAGAAAATATCACAAAGTGTTGAAATTATGAAAAAATATATATAACTTGACAGCTGTCAAAATCATTTTCATAATTACAAATGTCAACATTGAAAAAGTTTTAGTATTTTGCAATTTGACAGTTGTGAAATATGCTTTTAGCTGTTGACTCCATAATACAATAGTATAATACAACTGTGTTTATCATTTGACAGATGTCAAAATTATTTTGATAGCTACAAGTGTCAAAATAGCTAAAATAATAGTATTTTACAATTACATGTGCTCTAGAGCTGCGGAAGTACTCGATAACCCAGCAAAATTCGACTTTCAATTCTGAAAGCATATTAATTTTATTACAATTTGACATCTGTCAGAAATATTTTGACAGTTACATTCAGCGAAACAAGAAGAAAATAGCAAATGTCAACATTGGAAAAGTTTTAGTATTTTGCAATTTGACAGCTGTGAAATATGCTTTTAGCTGTTGACTCCATAATACAATAGTATGAACAACTGTGTTATCATTTGACAGATGTCCAAATTATTTTGACAGCTAGAAGTGTCAAAATAGCTAAAATAATAGTATTTTACAATTTGACAGCTGTCTAATGTAATAATTTGTTCTTTCTGCTAAAATCCATAAAACAATATTTTTTACAATTTGGCAGCTATAATATGTAATTATTTTAACTATTACACTCATACATGTGCTCGATAGCTGCGGAAGTACTCGGTAACCCAGCTAAACTCGACTTTCACTTCTGAAAGTATATTGATTTTATTACACTTTGACATCTGCCAGAAATATTTTGACAGTTGCATTCAGCGACACAAGTAGAAAATAGTGTTTGTAAGTGTTGAAATTGTGAAAAATTGGTTGCGTTTGACAGCTGTCACAAATGCTATTCTAGTTGCGAGTTTCAAGAATAATATTTTGTAATTTGACAGCTGTCAAATATATTTTGGCTATTGGAGTGATAATTAGTTCTTCTAATTAGTTTAGATCATAGCAAAGCCTTCGATATTTTAGACTACCTATGTCATAATTTTTTCCAATTTTGACATATTTTTTGGTGAGGAGTGCCGCAAGGTAGCATATATGGTCCACAAATATTGTAATACCTACTAATTTTCATGTATTGTATTAATGATAACTACTGCAAGGTGTTCTGCACTGTGATATCCTAGTATTAAAGAGATTTAAAAATTTCTGCTACATTCTTTGTTCTAAAGATACAAAGTGCTAGTTGAGAGTAGGTTTTCACGACCGTGTTTTTACTACGTTGATGTCTTCCAGATGCTGTTCCGTTGCTGAGCTTACACTGGACATGCCAAGTTATTCAGACGGTTTCTAGAGATATTTTGATGACAATGTTTATTGCGAAGATGTTGAGTGTAGGTTTCCACGACCGTGTTTTGCTGCGTAGATGTCTTCGGATATTGGTGCGTTGATAAATCTATATTTGACGTGAAAGACAGCTACTGCAGTAGATTTTTTTTGATACCATTGCTTGTTCCGAAGATGCAGACTGTTAGTTGAGCGTAGGCTTTTACGTCCGTGTTTCACTGCCTTGAAGTCTTTCGGATATTGCCACCTTGGTAAGGTAGTTTGTTAGTTGAGAGTAGGTTTTCACGACCGTGTATGACTTTGTTGGAGTCTTTTAGGTGTTGTTGTTGACTTGAGCCGTCAGCTTCTTCAAAAGGTTACCTAAGCATTTTTTTCATAACATTGCTTGCAAAGAAGATACAGGCTGTTACTTGCTAGTAGGCTTTCGCGACCGTGTTTTACTAGGTTGAAGTCTTTCGGATGTAATCACGATAATTAGTTTACACTTGACGTGTCAGCTTTTTCAGAAGGTTTTTTAAGCGTGTTTCGGTAACAATGCTTGTTGCGAAGGTACAGTCTTTTAGTTGAGAGTAGGCTTTCACGACCGGGTTTGACTTTGTTGATGTCTTTCAGGTGATGTTGGGTTGATAAGATTCTCACTTGAGGTGCTAGCTTCTTCTGAAGGTTTCTAAGCATTGTTTGCTCTGAAAATAGAGGTCGCTACTTGCGAGTAGGCTTTCACGACCGTGTTTTACAGTGTTGGTGTCTTTCAGATGTAATCTCGTTAATAAGTTTACATTTGAGTTGTCAGCTTTTTCAGAAGGTTTTTAAGCGTTTTTCGGTAACAATGCTTGTTGCGAAAGTGCAGTTTGTTAGTTGAGAGTAGGCTTTCACGACCGTGTTTTACTTTGTTGAGGTCTTTCAGGTGATGTTGGGTTGATAAGATTTTCACTTGAAGTGCTAGCTTCTTCTGAAAGTTTTCAAGCATTGTTTTGATAGCATTGTTTGCTGTGAAAATACAGGCCGCTACTTGCGAGTAGGCTTTCACGACCGTGTTTTACAGTGTCGGTGTCTTTCAGATGTAATCGCGTTAGGAAGTTTACACTTGACGTGTCAGCTTTTTAAGCATTTTTCGATAACAACGCTTGTTGCGAAAGTAGTTTGTTAGTTGAGAGTAGGCTTTCACGATCGTGTTTTACTTTGTTGAGGTCTTTCAGGTGATATTGGGTTGATAAGATTTTCACTTGAGGTGCTAGCTTCTTCTGAAGGTTTCTAAGCATTGTTTTGATAGCATTGTTTGCTGTGAAAATACAGGCCGCTACTTGCGAGTAGGCTTTTACGACCGTGTTTTACAGTGTTGGGGTCTTTCAGATGTAATCTCGTTAATAAGTTTACACTTGACGTGTCAACTTTTTCAGAAAGTTTTTAAGCGTTTTTCGATAACAATACTTGTTGCAAAAGTACAGTCTGTTAGTTGATGGTAGGTTTTCACGACCGTGTTTTAAAGTGTTTGGCGTTCAATAATCTTTTTAGATTATGCATTTGACACGAAGAACTTTTAATTGCATAACAGCAACACAACCTTTATGATACAGATAGATTTTACACCGAACTCTTTAAACCTTAATAGCACTCTAGAATCATCTACAATAGAAGTCTCTCAGCGATATGAGCCAGCAACCCGGAAGTAATCATCGCACAGTGACGTTCGTCAGCGGGGGAGCCGGTACTTTACATTGTGTGCGTATATCTATATACTTCGTGCATATATTAGCCAACACGGGAACGTAGTACTACGCCGGAACTGAACATCACATAATCGACACACGATCGCGTCATTTTCGGTTGAGAGATCGCCCGGTTTGGCTCATTCCGGCATCATCATCGGCGTCCCGTAAAAAACGGGACCCCCCTCAATCGCGTCTACTTTGCGGCTGGTATGGACGACTAGGCTAATGTGAACGGCATTAGTCGTAGTCGAATGCCTTTTTCCGAACATGCACATACGCGATGATGATAAAAGGATACGCCGCGCGGGGGGTTGTTTATTTTACGTCCATGTGTGCGTTAATATTGTCTGGGTTCCGTTATATAATGTAGTACATAATGTATTTATTGTATATATATATTATATTATTTACACACACCACGACACATCATCTCGTGTGATCCAATCCTTTCCTCTCTTCAAACATCAGTTTGGTGTATCGCGCGATCCACTAAGGTTGGAAATCGTGGGGGCCTGATGAAATTCGACGGGTTTCGGTTGCGTCCCCCGACGATTTATTTAATTATTTTTCGTCCCCATCGGTTTGTTCAATAATGCAGTGATAAAACGTTCGTGGTTTGTTGTTTCAATTTTTTTTATGTAGTACATCTAGTGGGTGATGTTCTGTAGCAGGTTTTAGGGCGGTATAATTAAAATAAACTTTCGTAGGCGTTAGGATAGTATTTTCCTTAAAAGAAATCTTATAAATTCATTTAGTGATGTTTTAATTTTTTTTATGGTAATTCGCTCTTTTTATATCGCTGAAATTGGGCTAAATTAGTACACATGAATAATATTTAAAATTGAATGTCGTCAAACCTGTCTTATTTTTCTAATTTTTTCATTCTTTTTCACATTCCTATTAATGAACTTCCAACCTCTTACTTATCTTATTTTCATATTTTTTTCCACTTTTAGGTCAATTAAAACACTATTAAATCGATTAAGGGTCAATTTATTCCTCTAATGTAATATGCAATGTAGTATTGGGATCAAGCATTGGTTGTTCTAGCTTTATCAAAAATATCTTTTCTTCTCGAAATTTTGGTGTCCTAAGTGCCCTCCCTCCATTATGTCTCACCCTCCTTCAATATCATAAGAATAAGACTAAAGAGTGTAAGTTTCTCATTTTTTAAAGTAACCGCTAAAGGATTGGTAAATCCTTAATTGAAGCTTAATATGCAGTAACTCTTTTTCAAGTTGTAAAAAGATCCAAGTCCAGCAATCCTTCAAAATGACAGTAAAATTCATGACAATTTGAAGATGATGATCTATAGATACAAATCAAGAAAAAAGTTTGCAGTTCACAATGAATGCGGTTTTTTTGTCATTGGGTTGGCTAAAAGAATGTCCTAGGAGATGAAAAATGTTCAAAGTAAGGTCCCTTGCCTCAAATGCCTTTCATAATTTCAGTTTGAATGAGGCCTTCATCCGTACAGCACAGTACCTTATGAAAGATCGGCTAGTACACGCTTTCGTTAAACACGTGTCAAAGTTTTTGTAATCAAGCAAATCAAACGCAAAAAAATGCATTCTACAGCTGAAGATCAGTAAAATAAGTAAAATTAAAATTTTAATGTACATTTCTAAATAGCAAGTTGTTATAAAGGGTATTGTCATGATTCATGTTAAACATTAAGGTATAATAAATAAAAAAAATGTCACCTCACTTTGTTAATAACGTTGTCAATACTTTGAAATTCCAAATTTTGAAATAATTCACCAATTCGAGACAGATGTCCTAGTTGCGGAGAAAACTTGCTTATTTTTTTTAAAGAATTTTGTCGAGAATAAAGTAATTGATGTAAATCAACAAGTAAAATAAATGTGCTTTAGTTTAAGTAGTCCATTCCTTACTGTATTATTTACCTGTAAAAGAAAGAATGATTCGATAGGTTGACATTTGACATAGAGCGTAAATCAATTTCAATATTTTTTTCTTCACAAACTAAAATAACACTGCCCAGTAGAAGTATTATACCTGGATAGAATCAGGATACAACCAGGAAAATAATCCATTCATTAATTTAAAAAGAACCTTCGTCTATTCTTCGAAATTACAGTGGCATCGTTAGACATGACGAAACTAAAGGAAACCTATTTAATTTACAAAACTGAGGATTTCCACTAATTGGCAGGCAAGGAGAACGAATTTCATATCCATTTCGCTATTCTAAAAAGGGATTCATAATTTAATTTGATGTATTTCCAAAATATCTCCGATTGTCAATTGTTTGTGATTGGAACATCAAAATTTCCACCAATGGAGTACCTGAATTTCGGATTTGGATGGAAAAACGCCGCGAAAAACAAAACTAGTCGTGTCAGAAGCTTCAGAGCGTGAACACATCAAATTTCTCCTCTGATTTTGTTAAAACATAACCATAAAATTGATTCAAGTTGACATCGACATAACCTACAAGGAAATTACCTGAAAATATTTACATCTTTGATATAAATCCACGTTACCGAAGAAACCACGCCGATATCCTGGCCACACCTGTCTCGAGTACAGATCGAACACGGTTACCTGCCATATCCCGAGCATCCAGTCCTACCAGTTTCCGAATTTCAAAAATTAAGGTCAGTTACCGGAGAAATGTAGAGCACGGTCTAAGAAAATTGTTGTTATATAAAGCAAATTATTTGAAGTTTTTTCTTACGTGTACTATTTGTGTGAGTTGATTTATGCCACTTACATCTGGGTTTTATTTAAAAAAAAAAATAGATTAATTTAAATATCGATAATTGAGTCAATATATCAATTCGATCATTTCAGTAACAGCTTATCAAGTACAAGTCTAGTCCGAACTAGCGACATCTATCTCGGAATAGCCGAATAAAAATTAAAGAATCCTTCTTTCTATCAAAGATTTAATGTTCAATATTTTGATTTAATTTAATTATTTTAAAGGAATCTAAGATTGGGTTTAATAAATTGATCCCTTAACAAAGTTTATTTATTTCACTTTAATGTAAATTTGAGCACAATTAAGAATCCTCCAGGACCCTGAGATTAAGAGTAGATTACAGGTAGGAACAAGCTGTTGTCTATAATATTTTTGATTGGTTACTCGTCTCGTAACCGTAGCAATATGTATAAGGACTATTTTTTGTTTTTATTTTCAAACAAAACGGATGGTATTGAGTGAAATCTTTTTTATCTTGCTAAATCCTGCTCTCTAAGTTATTGGAGAAGTAAGTAAACGTACTATGTAACAAATAAAGTAAAAATCAGCTGCCTGTAGCTGCCATATGTCTATGCGAATATTGATTGTAGTAGTTAGAGCAATCGACTGTAAAGTAAATATAGAGAACAATAAAACAAACAACACACACACAGAAGTCGTGTCAAGTATGCAATAAAAATACATACTGTAAGTTTCATAATGCACAATACTTCATTGGGAGAATAAAATACGTAAAAACAAACAAACGTATAATACAATGTACCAGCCTCTGAGACAGATACAGATGTAGACGACTGTGACTGTTTCGAGATTGGCAATCAAAACTTTTTCCTTTAATAAAAGTATAATAATACTTTTTTGGATTTTTTTTAGTATGTAACGTCGCCAGATTGCGTTCCACCATTTTAAATTTGTTCATTTTTAATAAATTTTCAATTATACACCCTAATAATATCAAACAAGAATTAGAAAATTTTTTTTCGTATGACATGCATATTAGGTCGGCCATATCAATTTGCTAATTCTGATAACGGATTCGTAATCAGCGACCCCGAAATCCCTCATATACCAATTTGTGTATAATTTACTACATTTTTCGGGGTATTTGGCCGCACTGTGCAACGTTCAGCAATAAACAAGAATTTACAATTCTTTAAGAACGTAAGTTCCACGATTATTTCTCTTAGTGATGTATATATTCAAGCATTAGATATTTTGGTAATATATTCGAAAATTACCAACTATGACGTTTTAGGTTCCAATTTCTTGCTTAAAAAAAAAAGAGTATTTACAACGGCACCCATTGGCCTGGTTTCCTTAAGACACTCCAACTCTGAACGATGAATAAATTTCAGGGTGCTTGGATTTCATTTAGTCGCAGATGACTTCCTTGTAATTGAAAAGGGCAATACCCGGGTTGTCCGACACGGATTTTAATGAATCTGAACTGTGTGATAGAGAAACCATTTCTTAGTACCCAAATACAAGCTTTGATCCTAACGCGCCCTAGTTTCTGAGAAAATCAACGTTGTTTTATATTGATAATGATAGTTTCTGAACAAGCAAGCCTTCGTAGCCCAGTGGATAACAACACCGCCGGCCACGCTGCTGGCTCGCGTTCGGTTCAAGTCAGTACATTTTTTTAATCTTATTGTGCATGATATCAACAATTATATTTCATACAAATTATTCATAAATTATATTTTTCGTCGACGTAATTTTATTATTAAATACATTGGAAGCAAATCTGCATTATGACGTGCATTTGAAATGTATTGATTTTTATTTATGTATTTCGACTGCAGATAAAAAAACAGACACTAGGCAAGAAACGAACTGCAGGTAAGAAATGGACCACACGACAAGCAAGTGTGCTCGAATATTCGAACTTCAAAATATACGTCATAGTGCAGATTTGATTCCAATTTATTTAATAATAAAATTACCCCCCCCCAGAAAATATTATTTATGAATAATTTGTATGAAATATAATTGTTAATATTGTGCACAATAAGATTGGAAAAAAATGTACTGACAGGAATCGAACGCGAGCTACTAGCGTGACAGGCGTAGTTGTTATCCACTGGGCTACGACGGCTTGCTTGTTGAGAAACTGACATTATCGATATAGAGGAATGAACTAAGCGCGTTCATTCAACGTGTTAATAAACAACGTTGATTCTCTCAGAAATTAGGGCGCGTTAGGATAAAAGCTCGTAAGTGCGTCGTAAAGCGTCGGACAACCGTGGTGTTCGCCTTGTGAGTTGTTTTGAGCGTTGCTCAAAATCGTCTATTGTAATATTCTTGTCAAGCGAGTTACATAATGATAAGAAAAATTTGATACAGCCTTTAATTGCAAATTATTCTCGATTCTTCGATTTTTACGCGATTGCACCAGCAACA
The DNA here is from genome assembly GCA_004785975.1 of Popillia japonica. Taxonomy (NCBI): domain Eukaryota; kingdom Metazoa; phylum Arthropoda; class Insecta; order Coleoptera; family Scarabaeidae; genus Popillia; species Popillia japonica. Next base: position 13,252 of record SMLS01064356.1, read on the forward strand.
ATTCAATATGGTTTGGTTTTTTAATTTCAAGGATCTTGTAAGCAATGCAATATTGAGGTTACTTGCTACAGTTTGTCTTAGCTTTATCATAATCATCAGCAATATTTTTTGTTTTGAAAATGTTGGCCTTCCAACCAGGCTCCTCTCCAATTTGCTTTTTCGAAACAATGAACTTTATAAATTGATATAGTTTCAGAGTTGTAAACGGCATTAATCCCCCACCCTATCTCCCAATTTAATTTACTTAAATTAAATTTATCAACAATCTTTTTTTGCTTTTTCAAATTTTCCGAACCCCCTTGACGACCCAACCATGGATATAATGTTGCTTGATGTACGAAAATTGTAATTTTTCAACCTTTTACGATGTCAGAAATTTATTGACTTATTTACTGATTTTTCTAGCCAAAAAGTTGGACCCTTTTAGTTAGAGTAGAGTTTTTGGTAACGCCATTTTTGTGACATAATTTTGATACCTCACACATGTTCGATGGGGTTTAAATCCGGGAAACGGGGTGGCCACAGCAAACCATTAACGCTTGCTGTTTGGAGAAAATTTACAAGGTGTCCCGTTTCGTTATGTTCAAATTTCAGGAGTGTAAAGTAGGCTTCATTTCAATTAAAAAAACCGCAAAACTTGTACATCTTGTACACACATACTTGTACACAGGAAAAGAACTGTGGGAGCGTACTCTGGCTGCCGGGCGAAACAACAAGTATAAAAATCGGATAAGTACTTTTTCTAACTTACGGGCACAAGCCTGCATTCAACAAGGAACTGGGCATTGCGAAAATATTATTAATTGAACTTTTTGTAATGATCTCTTCTTTCAACACTCTACTCTCTAATAAAACCACTCACTTAAATATATAAGTATATTAGTTTAATAATACATTCGTAAAAATACATTCAACAACTCTCGACTTCTCTAAACCTCGTCTAACTAACTTCTCCCTGTTACTGTTCCCTGTCGGACCCTACTTTATCGACGTATAGGTATACAATGTGTTCAACTTAAATATAATATAAAAATTCACTACATTTTCTAATAAAATCAGTTTGTATTGACTTTAGTATTACATTTTTTTTTTCATAATCTGATAATTTATAGACTTATAACTTTGTATCAAATACAAATGGAGATACAAGTTAAATACAAATACATGATCATGAACCTCTTCGCAGAAAAGTTGAACAAATTACTTCTTCTAGGTGTAACACTTCTAAAGTCACCGACTATATTAGTTAGTATACGTGTGTGTTGATAAAAAAGGTCGCTATGTAGGTGTTCCGTAATCCAACATCTTTTCGAAACAAACATTATTAATTGGACATCCCACAATCCTGTTTGTCTTCTTTTTTTTGTACAAATAAATAGAGATACACTTCCACAAATATATGAATCTAATTCAACGTTATATGTATAAAAACTTTATCTACTTTTCCTGAATGGCATGTTTACAGCAAACAGGTATTAAACGAAATTATTCAAAGAAAACATATCGTAAAAGTGGGGAATACATGTCAACAACGATGTTTTTTCCCGTTTAGGCCCCACATACATACATACATATGTAACTTTTTTCCGTTATCAACACAGATATATGTACTTACGTATCTAGATACATACATACGCATGTACGTAATAGTTCCACGGAATATATCCACATAGCTTTAATTGCATGTGTAATCGTGTACGATGCAAGATAAAATAATGCATATTCTAGATATACATACGTAGAAGTCTTATCAGAATTGGTTCAAATTCGATTGTGACGGAATAAATTAAAAAAATTTTTTAGCCAAATTTGCTTTTTTTTCAATAAACCACGCCATCACAGAGCCTTCCGCTAATCCACCCCACTACCTACAATTCTAGATTGCTAAAGCAATAGTGAAAGAAACGAGCAAAGCTATCTGGATTTCAGCAATAGACGCTTGGCTTTGAAATTAATTTCAAACTATCGGAATAAGTAATACATCTTCAGTAGAACACTTAGTCAAAGACCACCCATAACAAGTAATTGTAGGACCATAATGAGGATGACATAACCAATGGTCTTCAAAAGTTTAGGGCTAATTTTGAGGTGGTTTTAAGAACAGCTTATCTGAGTTTGAACAAAACAACTTATCTGGTTGAGACCTGCTATTGTAAACCCATTATGAGCTGATTTTAGCGAATTCTCAACTGGTCCTTCAAGTAGCTTTTGCGGTTGAGGGCTCGTTTTGAAGCCTAAAACTAGTTCTAAGCTGCTTTCAAAACTAGACTAACTTCCTTTCAGAATCAGTTTATGTGGTCATCTACACTATACAACCCAGTTTGTTGGCGTATACTGAGTAATCAAGTGGGCGTATATAGCTATAAGCTGTCTATGTCGAGTGATTGGCCCCACACACTGGCAGCACAGCTATTCAACAAATCATTGCAGAGCCCAAGAATTTTCCTCATTAGCAATCAGTATCAGTTGTTTTTACTAAAAGAAGGAAGCATTTTTGATAGCACTACTATAAGACTAACAAAGCTAGAGAGATGGAAACCACACTTGATCAAAAATTAAAGTGGAACCATAATTATTTAGAGAGAGTTCTTTAAAGTCATGCAGTTTTCAAGAACAAAGAGGTTGAATCAAAATTTGTTACGTATGCAGATGCTAATATAGGTTGATGATGATAACCCAGATGTAAACGAAAATGCTATGATACCTAGATGAATTTGTAAGATGACAAAAAATCATATCGATCTTATCGATTAAGTCTCTTATATAATCAGCTACAGACGATAGAAATGAAGAAATAGTTTCTATATCCAACTCCACAACAGATTTGACAAACTTCTGATGTTTGCGTTTTTCGACTAATGAAGAAAGAACGATTTCAAGAGGAAAAAGATCAAGAAAGCAAAGAACATCAAAAGCCATAAATTCTGGTCATTGAAATAAGCCAATTATGAATTTCATGGGAATCTGGTAGACTATGGTATGATGATGATCAAAAGACTTCAGAGAGACTAGATGGAGAAATATGGAAATCAAGTTATGCTGGGAAAGGAAGGAAGGAAAAAGGAAAGTCAAATAATAAAAGAAAAGGAAATTGAATTGCAACGGAAGAAGTACAGAAGAAATTAGTTCAGATTTCTGTTAAAGAGGATGTTCCTCTGAATATGAAGCATAGTTAGTGCTCTTGGAGACCAATAGACACCAAGATATATTTAAACTTTGCGAATTTAGGACTGCAAACATTAGAGATATCAAAATGCAGCCAGATTTCCCATAAACTGATTTATTGTAATGAAGTAAGAATGGTCTTATAGTGGAGTGTAGGCTTTCACGACCGTAATACATAATAGATATGTTTTTTCGGGTTTTGTCGCGTATCTATTCTTTCTCTTGACGTTTAGCTGAATGTGGTATCAGCTTCTTCAGAAGTTTTCTGAAGACTGTCTTTAAAACTTCTGATAGCACAATCAGCGAAGCGTCAAGACAAAGAATAGTTACGCGACAAGACCCGAAATTGATGGGGTTCTCTTGGCTCTAATTAAACCATTATCTTGGTAATACATATAACGTCGAAAGATGCAAAAAAAATAAACACAAAAAGGCCTACAAGAGGCACTCCTAGTCTACTGTTGGAATCAGTCTGCTACGAGAGTACAATGAAATAAGATCTCCAACACCTAAAAGCCTCATCAGCGGAGCTTAGCATGCAAGATATGATTTCATAGTACTTTTGTGTATTGTTTCCAATCCTTTCGCCAGTAGAGGGCATGGGGTTTGATACAGCGCATTCCGTGGGGTGTTGTGAACGTAAAGATCGAAAGAGAAGTATTCTGAAATCAGATTTTGTGTGCCAAGCTTCAGCTGATGGGGTTTTTAGGTTAAGACCGAAATGACATGATCCGAGGCAATTGCTTGATCTTGTTTCATTGTACTCTCGTAGCAGGGTGATTCCAGCTATAGACCATGAGCGTCTATTATAGGCATTTTTTGTGTTCATTATCTACTAGAGAAAAAGTTTAGCATTTCACAATAAGTGAACCGTATGGATTAAGACTTTGTATCGCCTTTTCAGTATAAGTAAATTTTTCGACTTCAGGGTCAATTATAACGCTTTTAGTTCGATTAAAGATCAATTTATTCCAGAACCTTTATAATTTAATATTTATTAGGTTTTTGTTACACAACTTCTTCAACTTCAACTTCTTGGAATAAAATTGACATTTAATTCGTGTCAATTAATAAACAACTACCCATGCCTACCAACAAAATTATATGCAGACAATGAAATTCAGTGATCTACCATCAGCAACATAAGATAAGTATAAGTAAACAAGCTATGAGCCAAGAACTTTTCTGTCCCAAATATGAATACAAAGTAAAGGAATTGATTAAAACAAATTACTAGAGATTAAACTTTTGACGTGAGAACATTAAATTATTTTATACACCGGACACATTCTTTGACTAAATTTTGACATTGAGAACCATATTGCCTCGACAATTTTAACCGAAAATACCTCCAATACATGTGTAATTCACTAAAACCATCACGATAAGCTCTAATATTGACCTAGATATATAATTATGCGTTTTCGCTGATAAAATAAGCGATTTGACGATTCCCCAGTCCTTCAAGCTGATTCGACATTGTACTAAATGCATAGACATGTACGAAAACAAAACAAAAATATGCAGGAAATCCCCCTATATATGCACGTTTTCAATTACGAGCGAATTTATTTTTATAAAACAGCTCGAATCGCTATGTTGTACCTTTATCGGCGCATTTAAAAATAAACCAAAACGCAATTAACACTAATTGATTACATTTTTATTCCTTGCTTATCGCAAGCGTATACTTCCTCCCGAACAATTTTTTTTTTCGCAATGTGTACTAGTTGGCTTACATTTCGCAACTAATAGCGAACACATGTTACACCTCTCTCTCTCTAAATATACATTTCATTAAATATTGTTAATTTTACGTGTCTGTTACATCAACATGGATTCAGATAACCGCAATACGACCGAGTGGGCTCTGCTATTCCCGCTAAAAGCCGGCTTGATCGGTATGAAGTGCACGACGTTCAAATTTAACGAGAAAAAATCGAAAATCGGGAAGGAATTCGAAAAATGTGCGCGTTCGAAGATGAGACGCGGTTCGAGCATGTCGGATATCGATAAATTAACGCCCGATCGTCTGCCGGACGTCGTCCGATCCGTCACTAAAACGAACCAATTCTTATCCCCGGCGTCGTTGCCGCAAACGCCGCATCTATCGCGATCCCATCTGAATACGGCCGGTATAGGTGAGAGAACGCAAAGGGCGGAGAGCATCGGCGACCTTATGAATCAGAAGAAGTACTACGGCAGCAGTAATTGGAGCGTTAGGAGTGAGACTTTGATCGCGAGAACTGTTCCGCTATCGACGGTGACGCCGAAGCAAAGCCCACCTGGATCGCCTGCTGTTTTGACGAGTAGTTATAGTGAATTAGATCTGGTGGATGCCGAACGGAATGGACCGCTCACTGTAGCTCAACGTACGCAGAGGTTGTCTAAGCTTATTAAGCAGAAAAGGAATTGCGAGAATGTCAAGAATGTGAGGGTATGTTATTTTTTTCTTTAATATCACAAGATTTTGACAGGTCGAGGAAAGCACCAGTTACTGGTGGGTCTTTTTCTTAAAATTAAATTGATCAATCTTCTCAGAATTGCTCGTCCAACAATTTTGGATGTGTCATTAATGTCAATACATCACTTTCATCATCGTTGGTCCTCACCTAGAAACCAAGACACAAACACATTACTTCTTTGTATCTAAATGCACAACAGATCTGGGATTATTACTTAGGTTTTTGCCAAAGAACACCAAAGAAAGACTTGCTCCAATAGGAAGATGTCCAAGACAGGAGATAAAGTACCTACTACATACTTCCTTGTTTTGGGCTTTAGAGTGTGCAAATTATGCATTCTAGTTCAGTATGCTCAGGTTTTTTGGGAGCTCCATGAAGGGAGGTAGGATCAGGAAGCCAGAATGCATTCCATTGATCACAAATCTAAAAATACGTTCCTATTAACAACAACTTTCAGACAACTGCAGAAAGAACTTCTTTATCTCAGCTAAACAAAGCTGAGGATAACTCCAGCCTTTCTGCATAGTCATTGGTCTAATTAGATTCATATGCAGCATATCAGCACCTGAAGGATGATCACTCTCTCTGATATCTCTCTTGTAATTAGCACTTAGTTTCGTCACTAACACCCCTTTGGCATCAAGGCCACACATTTGGCCATCAAGATTTTAAAGAACTATCACCAGGGGGTGTTGCATTGTCATCCAACTCGATCATCTCAGTTTTCGCCGTCCGTTACCTCACGAATCCATTGAAGATAGTTAGCTATTCACACATCAATAATGGCAAAAAGTGGAGGCCTGTCAAATTATTTTACTAAAATTAGTGGAACTTCTCAAAAATGTTCTTCAACACTTCACTATCACTCTAAGTCCTAGATACGTACTTCAACAACTAAGTTGCCATCTTCAGTTATTGCGTAATGTCAGTATTAGTGTGGTGTTGGGGAAGATTTTTGAGCAAATTCATCAAAAAGCCACAATTACATTTTTAGGCAACGTTTTGGTCTTGATATCTCGTCATGTTTAGTCTTTTTTT
>SMLS01064357.1:0-19297 GCA_004785975.1 Popillia japonica
ACATACCCAGAGAAAATTCGCTCATAATCAGCAGTGCAAATGCGATATCCAAGCGAGTGCAAGTGTGGTATACCGAAAAATTTTACACAAAATTCTAATAATATATCCGTATAAACTGAAAATGGTGCTTGTATTAAAGGAGACAAATTTGGCCAGTAGCAACGATTTTCTTTGCGAGTAATGAGGTAGATGGAAATTGAACCCCAACGGTTATCACGTATTTTATGGATAGATGAGGCACATTTTACTCTGAGCGCTGGAGTCGATATTCAAAACTGTAGAGTCTGGTCTGCAGAAAATCGACAAGGAATCGGTTAAGAAGATCTTCATGACAAGAAAGTCGCCGTTTGATGCGATTTTTGCAGCTAATTTTGTCATTGGTCTGTATTTCTACGAGGAAATGCAGAATGTGGAAACTATATCTGCAACTGTGAAAGGTGAACTATACTTGCTAAGCGCTGCTATTTACTAATCAATATTAAGATTTCCGGTTAGTCTTCTTAGAATCAATTTCCTACAAAAGATGCCAATGGTATGTCATTCAAATACTCGGGTAATAGATCCCAGAAAAACTGTAAATATAAGTCTGCATTTAATTATTGTGGGAGCACATGTGGTTCAAGTAATTGATAGCCTACCAAACCTGCCCAAACATTAACTTGCGAGGAGCCCTGCTGTATATCGCGGAGAATTTCGAATACCCAACAGTGAATGTTATGGCAATTCAAAATATCGTCTTTAGTACACGTCGATTCGTCCGTCCAGAATTACTGAAGCCAGATCCGGGTTTTCGACTTCTCTGCGCTGAAACCAGTCGCAGAAGGCAACTCGGCGGAGAAAATTAAGTTACGTTAACCTTTGTACGCATTGGATGTGGTACGGATACAGTAAGTTGGATTTCAAAACTTTAACTTTCCATGATGCTAACCATTAATTTAATTAATTCAATTCAAGAAACTAGCAACATTGCCACGCTGTCTCTACTTGTTGAGCTTCTACTTACACTATCTCTAATTATTATTGATAACTATTCATCTTTAATTTTCAGTCTTGTTGTATTTATGATGTCGGATACAAATGCTAGGTATTTAAATTGTTACCTTCAGATATCTTCTCATGTAATAGTACTCCATTTAAACCAACAACATATTAGTTGTTGTCAAGAAATTGCAACTTCGTAAGAAAAGGTTTGCATAATGCTTTCTTTCACGATGTGTCTGACATAGGTATATGTATGTATAGTCCGTGCATTATTTCATGAGACCGACCCAGTAACCAGTTTTCGTATTGAAAAGAGAGGTAAATATGGTAAGAGAGAGATAAACATACAATATGATCGTCCTAAAAACATCCTTATTCTTTTGTAGTTTAATATTTTCTCGTAGTGGCGCTTATAGCATTCTTCTAGCGTCAAGCGCGTTTGTTGCTACTTGGTTGCTACACTACATACGTGTCACTACCACCTACCACTTTGTTATTGTTTGGCCATTTAGTTCATTTGGGTGTGTTTCAGTGTTTCTCTTCTTATTATTATAGAATTTGCATTTTCTTTATTTTTGTGAATTTACAAATATTTGTATGAATTCAATAAAATTTTATTTACATATGCTGTTTTGTTTTATAATCGTGCTGGATTTTCAGACAGATTAATATATGTAGATAGCTACATAAATAGTTTATTCCAAAACTGAGCACCAAAGAAATATGTCGAACAAAACAGTGAACATTTAACAATTATTTTCTCACAGGTTATTTACTATCTTTAATTAATCTGCAAGCAGTGCTTTATATGTTCGTAACGTGTACACGTTTGTAATATATTTTCTTTGTAATTACATTAAAACCAATTTCATCTTAACCCTACTTTATTAATAACCATACACACGATATGTCTTAATACTGACGTTAGGCGAAACATTTGAAATTTGCCGCCACACCCAATATTTTTAGAACTATCTATAGTGTATGACATCAGCGACTTCGCGCAGATCGGTCTCATGAGATAATGCACGGACTCTATTATGTTTAAATGTGTTGTAAATGTAATCAATATACTTAATTTTTTTCTTCTTTTTTATTGACATGTTCTACACATTTGTACTACAGAACAAATAAATTATTATTATTATTATTATTATTATTACTATTATAACCTTTGCAATATACATATGTAGGTATGTTATTCAATTATTTTGAATTTCATCGATCTATTAGGTGAGAATGACAAGTAATACTTACAAAAACAATTATGTGTATGTACATGTTTTAAGCTCACTACAATTCATCACTTGTTGTAAACAGTTATTATATTTCATTAAAAGTAACTAACGCGTTGGAGCTTTTACTGTATAAATCTGTAATTTTAAGAACTAATTTATTTTATTATTATTAGGTCTACTCTTTTCTATAGGTACTGTTTGTCTGATATATTTGGTATTTCTAAATTGGCACTATTAATATTCCTCGCAAAATTTTGTATCACAATTAATGGTAATCTGCTCCCAATTAAATCTGCAATTAAATTATTAAGCACGATAACTGGATGTAATTTGCCACTTACTATAGGTATTTTTTATATGTTTTTACACCCCTATGCTAATGTACCGACTCAAATAAACAAAGTTATATCATCCCCCAGTTATCGATACATCATCATATTGTCACTCCTTTCTTCGTGTTTAGGTCATTTAAAAAAGAGTGGGACGCTAATGCTGCTACTATTCTGCACATATGACCGACCGCTTATAGTATCTCTGATAAGCCAGATCAACGCAAACGCGCAAAGTGTTCGCTTTTACATGCTACAGAAGTGCTACGAATACATTAACTAGTAAGTGAATACTTGTAGTGGTGCTCTTGAAGCGAGTAAGCAACCGGCCAGCCGTAGAAATCGGAAACACTCCTTCGTGAAAACGAGAAAAGGACAAGGACAATGACGGATACGGAAGGTAAACTACTAACTCGCTTTCCGGTTAACACATAAACTTTTCGATAAACTTAGCAGTAATCATTATTTTTATGTTATTGAATAAAAAATTGATTAAATTTAAATAGGTATGTAATTACTGCAGCTATAATTTGTGAAGTGTTAAAATTAGAATTATAAGAGAAAGCTTTTTTGGTGATCTATATATAATTCTAAATATATAAAATGCAGTCAGGTACACCGCATCTGTTGAAATAAATGTGCATACGTATTATACATATGTATGTGCACGCATATATATTTATAAGTCTTCTGTTAACTATCCTGTACTTAAACTTTCATTTTTATTATTTCGATTGATGTCGTACTTATAACTTCGGCCGTCTACATTTCTATGCCCTCAACCATTTTCGTCAACAGTTTTCATATTTATTTCTATAGTCATAGTCATTATTTATTATTAATTAAGATTTTCTTATAAATCAATCAATCAGTACGATAATATAATGATATACAGCAAAACAATGCACAATATCACAATTACATATAGTCTTATCTCATTATTTGTTCTCGTATTCCTTAGTACTTATAGAGTTTTGAAAACAAATCTCTAATTAAAATATAAATTTCATATATATATCTCTAAAGATCATCAACAATAGAGTACTGGCGATCTCTAAGTATGAAGAATGATAAAGTAGTTTAACATAACTCACATTCCTTTAGCTTTAAATCAATCAATTTTAGTATACAGTTTCAAAACCATAACTAAAACTTATTTTGTTTTGCACCATAACTTTTACTTGTATTCTGACTACGGGTACCCCCAAATTAATTCAGAAAATGTGGACATACGTACCGGTGAACATATTATTGATGTTAATTAATTGAATTTACATAAAAGAAAATATAGACGAAGAAGACATGCAGCGAAAACAGTTCAATGGAAACATGATAAATGTAGACCTGCCTCCGATTTACTTACAATTGTCATAATTATTGTGTATTTGAGGGAAATATATATCAACTAAAATAGAAAATATTTTTAGATAAGATGCATACGTAAAAGCTTTTTCTTACTAGCATATACATTCATTTATGTGTCAGTTAATAATTAAAGTTAAATGTAATAGCTGAGGATTTATTTTCAGGTCAAACTTTTGCCTGCCCATAGGTAACCTTTCTAACATTTTTAGTCAAAATTGTTCGAATTGTTTCAAGTTGTTGTAAATTTGTTCTATATTGCTCCAGAGTTTTGCCAAATAATATTAAAAAATTATTCGTCGTCTACCTTTATTTCAGAAATTCAATTTTTTTTAGATCGTTTTAGTTGTTCTGAACATTGATGACAAATTTTAGATTTCTACCACAAAATATACTACATTCTCATTTTTTTGAAATTCAAAATTAGTGTACGATGTGATAGAGTAATGTAATTATGAATTCCAATTTGCTAATCGTTACTAATCGTTGTGAATCACTATTCCCACGTGAGAATTTAGGATATACATAATTCTAAGAATATTCGGAAAAAATTAAGTTGCAACAATTCTTATATGGCAAACTTGCGACTAGAGCAGAATGATAATTTTGAAAAACTTAAATGAATGTTTGAAAGAAAATACAGAATAAGTAGTGATAAAAATATAAACCTCTCTTCTTGAATATAATTACTAGTAATAATTATAATATATCTTGTTAAAATATGATAATAAGATCGTCAAAATAGTTAAATTATTGTAAAATATGTAAAATAGACATTAATGAGCAGAATTAAAATTTGCATATAATTCCTAAATTAACAAACATATCGTGTACTATTCTTCTATTACTTAAAACGCGCAGTCAGCAGAACATATTTGATATACATAATAAGTAAAGTTTTTAAACTATCAAAAATAATATAAAAAAAAAATAAAATTCATACAATGATAAAACACAATAAAATTCTTAAATTATATAAAATTTTACATTTTATTTATAAAAAATAATGCTTCATTTCTACAGTTCAAAAAAAGTAGCAGACAGACAAATACACACCAAACTTACCAAACTGTATTACATCAGCAAATTTACATCTTGAAGATATTTAAATGAGATATAATTTCATTTGTTTTGCCATATGAGTGACGGAGAACAATGTATATGGATTTGTATGGAACATAACTGAGCCAGCTTCATTATGAAGATGTATTGTCTCAGGAATTTTAACTGGCAAAACCCCTTAAATAGTGGGAAAAGATTCCCCAAAAATTGTTTGATAAATTGCTGCACTAAGAGTTTTCATATTAAAAAAGCCTACTTGTATGACAATCATATAATGTTTTTAAGAATAACAAGCTCTGTAGATATTCATGTATTTTAATCATTGAGCAGTTAAGACAATTTCAGATATTTTCACTTTTTCCCTTTTGTTTGTTTAGCTATTGTTTTCCTGCGCAAGTGTTGTGTGTAATCTATGTTTATGTTTGTATTTATTGTTATACACACGTATACATACTATTGCACGTTTTGTTTATCGTTTTGAACTGTATTAGCAATTTTTATATCACATACAGTCATCTTTGACTAATATAAAATAGTATTACTATTATTTACTCTTATATGCACTGCTACTATAATTTAAAATGATTGCAGTAATACATTCATCAAAAAGTAAATATGTATAATACAATAAGGTAACCATGCTTTATTGACTTACACCACCCCTTCCCAGTGATTACCATATACTAAAAGATCTTATATAGTCAGTTTCACAGTTAGAACTGTAATATGAAGAACTTATCCTGGTAAAATTTCAGGAAATTTTAAGGTTTTAGAAATAGTTTTGATAATTAAAATAAAATTTTAAAGTCCTTGTTTAGGCCAATTTGTTTGTCAACATAATAGTTCTGTCGTCTTTGTACCATACTTACTATACCTGTTTTAAATATAAATCGCGTTTAAATAATCGGCGATGTTTCCTGTACAACCAAGAAACAAGCAATCATTTTCTTAGAAGTGCTCCTTGCACAAACAACTTTGAGGGGTTCGGTTCGTCTTATAACACACATACACCCATTGCTGCTTGGTTTGTGGCTCATACGCATATATCGATGTTTCATCACCAGTAAAGTGTGTGACGTATGTATATAACGTTCTATTGGATTTTGCGGTTCCTGCATCGGATATTTCGCGCGGCTTCGGTCAAGTTATGCGGAATCCATCGGGAACATATTTTCTTACAAATAAATGTTAATGTAAAATCGAATATATTGCAGTCTGCGATCATTTTTCGCACAGTATGGATGTTTTCTGAAATCATAACAGTTTTTGGTCATCATCGTCATCATCATTTCATGACTCACTGAGGCACGACCATGACGAAATTCCACAAACCAATTGTAAACTGTCTTGTCTGATGGTACTTCATTACCGAAGCGATATAGTGCATTCTTGTGGAGCTCACTATCTTAAAACTATCGCGGATTTGTCATTAATAAATGTCAAACTTTGAGAATATAGTATAAACTTCTCTGTCTTATATCTGTATTTACTTCTTATAATATTTTATCCATAAATCCGTCTACTAACGAAATGAACATTTCGTTTCGTTATATTCCTCTCTTGATTATACTTATTTACATTATTATGCTGATGCATACTGTAATTATTGTCTTCTTATTTTGCTTGTCAAGTAGCAGGCTATGATAAACTTGTGGGGATTTGCTATTTATTATTAGTTTCTGAAATAAATCGTAGAATATATTTTTCTCTTATGTATGTATTATACATAATTTGTATTAAAACTCTATTTATAATATAAACTAAAACACTCAACAAGTCAATGTTCTCTCAACCACGTCTGGCTGCAAAATAACGTGTAGAACACATTTACCGATACCGATCGCGTATTACAAAGCAGCAACAATTGCGTGATTATGAATTGTTCCCATAAATTATTAAATCACAACCTGTGAAGGTTGTCAACTTGCTTTAGTGCCAAATATTCCTATTGTAGACTCGTCGCTCAATACGAGTCTTTATTTCGAATCATAGTTCTAATCTAGTTTTCACCCATACTATAGCAATAGCTATTGTGCTATATACATATATGTAATAAACAAATTTATTAAACCACTATAACTGCAGCCACCATAGAAAAGAATAATTGAAACTTACCGCCAATGTAAATTGCTTTTCCGTACTTTGATGATATATTTTTATATACAAGCGATAAGTACATACCTATATAATTATAATACAATTTTATGTACCTACAATAATGTAGGTAATGTTTAAACAGCGTCTGTTTTAACTAAAAAAGTGTACTAGGTGCTTTAGTCTTCCCATCTAAAAAGTTCCAATTCTTCAAAACGCAAATATATTTTGTCAGGATTTTGTAAACATAGTTCAGGAAATACCCACCAACTGTTAGCTCTTCATCTCCAGGATTCTGTGAATTACTAAGACGAGATAGAGGTTTGGAAGTGTGTAAATAAAGGAGCTGATCTGCGAGTTTCCCAATCGAGGAGTCCCCTTCAGAATTTCTATGGTCTGCATTGTTCACAAACCATGATGCTGATGACTATTACAGAGACGATTAGAAGAGAAAGATTAGAATATAATATTTTTGCTGGCAATATTGATTGAAGAAACACATACATCAATTTTTATCTTTAAACCTACGAAACTTCCCCGTCAAATTACAGAAGCCGGAGTCAAACTTGACCATAAGAGTACAGCAGCTAGACATGAAAAGTGTTACCGAAACGTCAACCTTGTGGTAACCTATTTTCAGTAAAAGCACTCACCGATTCCCCGACGGAGCAGGCTGAGCCAGTTTAGCTCGACAATGGACCACACTCTCCATATCCATGGACTTGCTGATTATCTATACTCTTATAGAGGGTCATATAAAATTGAATGTCAAAAATTCTTAGAAAATGTAAAAAATGTAGGCAAAAACTCTCTTATGATGATGAAGCTACTTGTATATGTATGTATATGACATTGTACTACTACTTCAAATAATGTTGTGGATCACAATTAGATAGCATCGATAAGTGACAGATAACAATTAACGATAATAAGAAAGTTCTCAAAACAATACCTAAATCAATTTAACATCAAATGTATATATGTATGTATGTACCTAACTGTAGCTGCACATGTATGTACATATATTATATCATTGGTTGCAAATCCAGAGATAAAATGATACTTTTGATTACATAATCGCACAGTAAAATACATGTTTAAAACGGAAAATCAGGAGAGGAAATCTGCTCTTATTTGAATGTTTGAAATGAGTATCAAAGTAGCTAAGCTGAAACTATATCAAAGTAGGAATGCACTGTAAGAACTCTCTAGATCCGACTTTCAAAATTAAATCTGCGATGCAGAAAAAATTTGAAGCAATTGCAATCAATATTAGGATTAATGATAAGATAAGAGAAGGAATAAACAAAATTTATGATAAAAGTAAGAGACAGATAAAATCTGACATGCGATCCGTAACCTTCTACAAATTTTAAATATATAAA
Organism: Popillia japonica; assembly: GCA_004785975.1. Lineage (NCBI taxonomy): Eukaryota > Metazoa > Arthropoda > Insecta > Coleoptera > Scarabaeidae > Popillia > Popillia japonica. Next base: position 8,452 of record SMLS01064357.1, read on the forward strand.
AAGCGTTTACATCTACAGATAATACAATAACAATAATAACATCAATTCAAGAAAAATTCTATAACTATAACTTATTCCGTTTGCTAATTAAAATGTAAGTACCTATTGTAAAAGACGTTACATTGAACAAAGTTAACTACATCTCAAAAGCGTATTTGTAATCAGCTCAACGTTCTACTGATCATATTGTAACTATTAATTATCTGAGGCACGAGAGAATCATCAATAATTTAAATAAAAAATAAGTATGGTATAAATCACTTGCTTATCATATAATATTGTTTTGTCCATTCATACTTGTGGATTTAATTATGTTCGCGAGGAAAAATCTACAAGCACATTAATAAACACAAAAGTGGGTAAATGAGCTGTTCTTTCTTCTAATGCAATTTAAAATCATCGACAAGTACGGACATCACTGTGAACAAGAGTTGTAAATGCTTTTGTACCCAGAAGCGGACATATGATTACCATAATGGCACTAAACAAGAATTTAAATGGTTGCCATTTACACCACATGGTAAGCGGAGAAAATCTTTACCCCAAGTATTCAAATAATACTTATTATTGTTTTTAATATGCTAACATGATTGAAACCACCTCAATAATCGTAGTGGTAAGAATTTCAGTCACAAGAATTCTCACGGACTTCTAACACTGTCCAAAAAGAAATTAGTATTTCCTTGTCCTACTACTAGAACAACTTAGTATCAACAGTAGAAACAGTTAGAACACCAGTATCAAAACCATCAATTAAGTATAAAACTTCATATTCAGATAACAATATGTATGTAAATGATTTTGTGGTGATAGATATGATAATAACATATAACACAATTTTTCCTGAACAATAATAATTGCAATAGTATTGCTTTTTCTTAGATATATGTATTACATCAATTTAAATGTAAAGTTGTTATATGTGCAAAAGTATAGATAGCTCTAATGATAGAGAACATAACCTTCCGTGCATCCTTTGAATTGGTCATTTGTATTCCTACTTGTATGTTCTTTGCGAGATTTAAGGATAACAATAAATTTCATGCGGATCACGGCTACTGCGAATGCGTATAGAATACTTAATGCAATATTTATACCAGGAAGTTCATCTAACGGGAAGAACTTCCATATCTACTTGAAACTTCTTAACGTTTAAAATATTACACTTATAGATTGTATGTATTTACTTTAAAGCTCAATGACACAACACAACTGCACAAATACGTTATAGCAGTTTCTTTTTTGTAATCAAAATGATATACGAAATTATTGCATAATAGAAAATAGGAACATTATGTACGTCCTTAACCGTCTAGTATTCTATAAATTGGAGTTGAGGTAATCAAGGAATAATTAGCAAGCAAATAAAGTTTCCAACTTTGTTGTATCCAAGAAGGCGTATTCTACATAGTCGTCCAAAAATGCAGTCATCTTAACAATTAACCATTAACCTAATCTCCAAGCGATTCACTATATAAATATGAGCGAGGAATTATATTCAAATTTTTCTATTTTATTTAATCACACAAGGGGAACACCAGGGTTGTGCTACACGAATTTTAATGAATCTCAACTATCTTATAGAAGGACCTTCCCTCAGTACCGAAGTACGAGCTTTTATCCTAGCGCACCCTAGTTTCTGAGAAAATCAACGTTTTTGTTTTTTATCTACAGTCCACATAAATAAAAATAATAAATAAATAAATTACAAATACACGTCATAATGCAGATTTACTGTTAATACCGTGCGCAATAAGATGAAAAAAATGTACTGGCAGGAACCGAATCCACTAGGCTGCGACGGCTTACTTGTTGAGAAACTTACTTTATCGATATAGAGGAATAAACTGTGTGCGTGTCCATTCAACGTTGACTGTGTCAGAAACTAGGGCGCGTTATGATAAAAGCTTGTACCTGGGTACTCCGGGAAGGTTCCTCTATAACATAGTTGAGATTCATTAAAATTCGTGTCGGACAACCCTGGTCTCCCTTGTCAGCATTATTGTATGCGGAGATCTTATCAACGATCTGTCTCTCGCTTTCTAAGATTCAACTTCAAATATTTCTAACATCATGAATAGCAAGCGCCTTGTCAACTTTTCAACTCTAGAAGGTAAGTTTTCTAGGCCGAAGACGGCAAGCTAGGCTACTACAAAGTTTATGAACCTCTGAATATTTTTAAATGTCAAATATCTTATTAACTTGAGCATAGTTTAAGAGGTAGATCTTTCCTTAATTAGAAATTTCACAGAACTACCTCATCGTCGACGTAGATTGTCATTCGAGCTTCTGGAGCTAATATAACTCTGGGTCTAATTCAAATCCACTTTTTGGAGCCCAGTTCTGTTATGGAACCGCCAGTTAACCATTATGAAAACCTATGGATTATTCTAGGATTATTTTTTAAATCTGCAAACTTTTGTGCCACAGTGAACCACAACCATAATAATAGCTAAGAACACCACCCTATTTACTTACATGTTTTCTTAAAATGTTATAAGTATAACTTTTATGAATATAAATAATTAAAAATCTGAACTAAAACCGAAATATTCGCTTTGTTTGTTTGAAGAGCAAAAAAAATGTTTTAGCCTACTTGAGAAGAGTTTCGTCTATGAACAGACAGAAGATGAGTGAAAACGGGAGATAATTCTCATGTAAAACAGTATCTTGTAATTTTAAAATACATATGCAGAAAACACCTAAGGTGGAAGACGGCGAATAGTGTTAACTAAAAAATTAAGAAGATTTTCATAGTAAGCATGTTAGTACTGCTTAATTTAGTCTTTTAGTTGTCGACCTTTCTCGTCGTCTGTTCACAAAGAACTTGATACTTTCATAAATCTTTGAATAAGTACTGAGCGGACTAGCGATAATAGGTGTATTCTTTCGTACTGAACGAATTTGACGATGTTCTTTCGAAGTCGTTCAGTTCCCCCACCTTTCTCTAAATAACTGATTGCATTCAATTTATGTGATCGTACAATATCGTTAGATCACAACAATCACATTTATATTTGCAGTTTGCCGCCTATAATCCTAACCTCAAACAAGCAAATTAGACCAGTATATATAAAAAGAGAAACTAAATTAAAAATATGTCGAAAGAAGTAGTTGTGTATTTATACAATCCCGAAGACGACAAGAGTTATTCCATTTTATTTCCAGTTAATTTTATCGAATTTTACGGCGTAATTAAATAGTTATGAAGTGATTAATATATGAAATTATATACATTAAAAAAGAAAATAACGCGGTCAATTTTAGAACAGATATTGAAAATTTAAGTATGTTATTTATAATAATTTAATCACCTAATCACGCTTGAATTTTATTAAATTAAGCCCTTGCCTAGGTTTTTTTATCTTGTTTTTTCCCTAGTACTTGAACAGAAATTTTAGAGCACGACAAAAAATATAGTGATATAAGGATTTTTATGATTATAAAGTTACATTTAAAAAATATTTTAATTTGTCCACGATATTGTAAACATACAATAATAAATAAAAATTTTGTATTTGCGCAAAGGCGGTAGAATGCAAGTGATTGAGGCCGTTCTTTCGATCTACATTTGATCAGTATAAGTGATTTGAATATAACAATCACTTTCAATACATTCATATAGAATATATTCACTTCGTTCAGTACGAAAGAATACACCTAATAATATCGAAAAATATATACATGTTTAACTACAATTTGAATCTCAAGCATTTTTTATACATAAGTATGCACAATAGCCGTAATACATATGCATTGAAATAACGTAAATATTCTGTAGCCACATCAGACAACATAAATAAGCAGTTCGATATATCGATATCTCAGCACACAAATTTCTTTTAATCGTGCAACATCATTTTTGGTTATTAATTACACATGTTTTTATCAAGAAGGACAATATGCAGACATAACAATTTATTTATTCAGGACATTATAAATATTTGCCTCCCACGAAAGCAAAACGCAAGTTTTTTTGTATTTCTTACTTCATATTTTTATTTCTTTTTACACAATGAAGAATCCTCTGCTTTAAAAACAACATTAACTATTTTCATCAATAATTACTAACTTTATTGGTGCTTGTGGCATACTAGTATCGCATCTTGTAACTTGTAATCTTCAGTTTAAAATTAGTTTTGCAATAATCACAAAAACGTATATCAAATCATTTACATTTACATTTTTGAAACAAAATCAAATTCACAACTTTCACTTTCCAAATATACTAACTGTAATGAAAATCTACATAATATTTTAGCAAAAATTTGTGCATTGACAAGTTTTGCGTAATACTGAATAAAATTTAAGTACAAACGTGTCGTAGACAAATTATGTTGCTTTTCAACGAAAATTATTATTGTTGTCAAAACTAAGCAGTTACTTAGATTTTAAAAAGACAACTTGAGAAATTTCAATCGTCTAAATATGGGCAGTACTAATAAAAAACGTTCATTCGTACTAAATTAAATGTCGATCATTGTATACCTACATGTGACCCACATACATACCTATACATACTTCCACGAAAGTGAGTTTGCAGAAATAATTGCAACAGAGACACTATACACAACCTACTAAAAAACTAAACATAGAAGCTAAACATAGCCGCTTAGATATTTATAAGGAATTTATAATGGTTTATAGGCTTTGAGGTATCAATTGAAAATTCTATGCAGAAAACAACTAAAATGTGAGGAAAATCAATGGAATCTAGCTGTAGTAAAATCTTTATTCAAAAGCTAAAATAGCAAAGAACTAAACAGTTGAAAAAGGTCGTCATGTATGTAACTCCGATTACCGAACATTGGACTTATAATCGGATTTTGAAACTAAAAACAATCTCAGTTTTGCTGGAGTTGATGGGATTTGCTCAGAAGTATGAAGACATGTACACACTTAATTGCTGCACCTTTAACATTATTATTTAATAACTCAATTCATACTTGTACATTCCCAAAAATCTCTAAAATAGCAAACATAGTACCTATTTATAGAAATAATGATAAATCCCTGGTAGCTTATCTCAGAGTTGTCGGTAATTTCAAAAATTTCCGAAAAAATTATGGATGAGAAGATCTCTTGTTTTTGTTGTGACAATAACATTATTAATATACAACAGCATGGTTTTCAAAAACATGAATTTACTACCATTGCGATACTACAATTTATCAATCAATTATATTGACACCTGCACCAACACAAACAGTGGTGTAGACATATTCATGGACTTGAGTAAAGCATTCCATTTGGTTGATCATGCACTTCTACTTAGGAAGCTGGAATTATATGGAATGCGCGGCAACATCAATAATTGGATCTAGTGGTATCTGTCGGATAAAGATAAGCAGTTCGTTGAAGTGAACGGTGTACAGCCCAAAAAGTGCCCAAAAGGACAGTGACACAACGCATGTTAATCACGTTTATGATCTGGTTTGACAAAAATTGACGATGTCTGAACAGCGATAAAAAAGTCAATAATTAATTCATTTCTATCTGCAACGATGGACCATGGAAGTATTATTACTTTTGAAAGTTGAAAATCGATCTATGCAATCGTATGGACTAAATTTCTAGGTCTACAGATAAACAGTGGCTTGATATGGTAGAACTAGGGCTGTCGCTCGGATCCGGGTACCCGGGTACCCGAAATTCTTAACGTCGGTTCTACCCGGGTACCCGGTTCCGGTTACCCGTTTTTAAGTATCCGATTCCGGGTACCCGTTTTTAAGTAGTCGGTTCCGGGTACCGGTTTTTGAGTATCCGGTTCCGGTTCCGACATTGGCCGCGTTCGTCAGACCACAGCAGACAAACGTGTTTTGCGATTAGGTTGACGAACATGTAGACAGTTGTATAGGTATCTGGTGACCGATCTATGCTACCGCCATAATTTCAAATACTGATTACCGTTTGCAGCAATAAGCATAATTTTTTTACGCTTGGAAAAATGGCGACCGCTTGCTAAACACGTTTGCAGCATAAAATGACATAAGTCAACGTTCACCAGAATTGTTGCCTAGCGATTGTGTCTGACGAACGCGGCCATTATTTAATAAATTACAACGTTCACGTTTTTTTTTTTAGATATTTCGATGGGAAAATGCCACCAAATTTCGATTCGTTCATTTAACCGGTTTTCTTCAAAATATAAGTTTTAATTATTTTTGGGTTGGTATATTGATTTTCATTAAATTTTATTTAAAATTAAAAATTGCATTTAAGTTTCGGATTAAGTTATTTTTAAAAATTATTACAATAAGGCTATAATAAAATATGTTACGTCATTTTATTTTATATTGCTTTCCAAACAGCAATTTTGTAGTCTCTATTTACTTGCGCACTATATTGCTGTGTACATAGATATATTTTCGAAAAGGGGTACCCGTCGTAGAAGCAAGTACTCGGCCACCCGAAAACGGTTCTAGAACGGAATAGTTGAATACCCGGTGTTTCGGGTATCCGAGTATCCGGTTCCGGGTACCCGAGTATCCAGTTCCGGGTACCCGAGTATCCAGTTCCGGGTACCCGAGTATCCTGTTCCGGATACCCGGGTATCCGACTCTAGAACCGGGTACCCGACTTACCCGGAACCGGGTAGTACGCTCGACGGGTACCCGGTTCCTGAAAATGACGGTTCCCGACAGCCCTAGGTAGAACCATACCAATGACTTATGTGAAAAACTGTATGTTATGCTGTATGTTATGCTCTCTTCAGACTTCGCCATTTGGTGCATAGGGAAATTCTACTTTGCTACTACCACTCTGCGTTTATACTTATCAAGTCTGAGATACGGAATTATATTTTGGGGTGAATCGCCAAGTATGCAGCGAATTTTCAAGTTGCAAAAATTGCCTATACGAAATATCATTGGGCTACGTTTGCCCGATTCCCGTAAATCCTGGTTCAAGGCCATGCAAATACTACTTCCTACATTGCGGAGATATTTTACAAATAATGTGCGAAGACCTGCATATATTGCCTCACTCGTAGCAGGAACGAACGTCGAATACCCACGCATAATTTGTCATTGACTAAACGCAATCCTCTCCTTAATCCAAGCTATACAACAAATTACCATTAGACATTAAAAATACTGAAAATGTGAAGTGCTTTAAGAGAAAGGTAAAGAACTGTTTGCCGATGCACTACTTTTACAGTGTTACAGAATATTTTGTTTGTTATTATTATTATTATTATTATTATTATTATTATGTTCTATTTTGACATATCCTATGTCCTCTCTTTGTACTTCCTTTGAACGGTGCCAAAAAAATAATAATTTAGTGGTCTGCAATCTTGACCATTTTTGCAAACTTGTCTTTGTAGTTTGTTTGAATTTCTCCTACACGAACCATCTGTTGATGACAATAAAGTTAAAAACTTTTCGTTAAATTAGATCTACAGAACATAAGGTATCTAAGTTTATCTGTACATTAATTTCTCATAAAAATACTCAATTATTTCTACGAACTGTAGTTTTTCTAAAAGAATGCTAAATCATTTATTTACTGAATCTATAAATATAATTAAAGTATTTACACAGACCCTTACGCAACTTGTGCCAGACTATTGCGACAACCGGGATAATCGCATTCGAATAATATTAATGTATGTATCTACATAAGTGTACCATGTAGGTGTAATTTTCTCAAACCGTTAAGTACGTAAGAAAATTAATATAATTGAAAAATACAAAAGAATTATGGACAAACATATACAATACAACAATTTAAACTTTTACATATAAAAATGCCATTAAACCACAAATTTAGCTGATAGAAAAAAATTTATTGCTTATATATAGCACCGTTGAAACACGCTTAAACCAATGAAACAACATTTAAGGAATGCGTTAAATTATGAAATTCTTTATGGTATGTACTTGAAGTAATTCAGCATAAAACATAGTGCAAAGTGAATGGCATAAATACAAAATAATAAAATTTCAATACGGTAACAGTCACAATAGAGCAATTAAAGCTTTAGAACCAGACGCAATCAAAAACTTCGCTCTCACTAACTGAACAAAAAATATGTACCTACTTATTTAAAAAAATGAGTCGTTAAAAAAACTTTGCGGGAAGATTAAATTTTATTAAATATAAATAAAAACTGCGCTATAGTTTTGAGCGGTTTTAATGATTGCTTCAGACAGATGACCTTAATTACAACACTGTAAATATTTTGATCTGGTTAATATTACTACGAAAAATAATGCTATAAAGCAGTGTTATATTTGATCGTAATTCTAATTGTGGAAACATTAAGGAACGGCTAACCTCTGGTAGTATTCACTAATCTTTTGCGTTTTTATTATAATTTACAATAAGTAATTTTGATTGGTTGGTATTGTATTTATCTTTCTTTCTTTATATTTAATTTCTGAATTTTGGGACCCAAAATATAGTTAAAGTCGGTCCACTTTTTTATGTATCCTTATTATCCTTAGCTTCTTTTCTTGTAAAGGGTTTTTGTGAATACTGGATTTTAGTTGTTTGTTATTATTCTTTCTTATAATGTTTGTGGTGGACCAGACATGTAGAACAAACAGTGCCCAACATGAGCCGTAATACAGGCATCAATGCGGTGCTGAAAGTTATTATGCGTAAAGTTTAGCATGTTATGATAAATGCGTTGAACTGCAACAGAAATGTTATCTCGCAGGTCTTCAGCATTTTTTCAATATCGGTATGGTGATCATACACTAAACTTTTCATGTATCCCAACAGCAAAAGTCTAATGGATTTAGATCTGAAGTACGAGCTGGCCACGGAATGTGACTTCCACGTTCAATGGAATGTAGGAAAGTTTCGTTTAAAAAGGCTTGAATAGCTCTAAGAATATACCCGGTTACTTCGACAAGCATAAGCCAAGTAATTGATCGCCTGCTAACCCTACACCTACATTTACCGATATTCTAATTTACGAGAAACCTTGCTGTATATATATCTTGGAGATTTTTGTATGCGCAATGGTTGTTGTGGTAACAATGTAGATTCGTCAGTGAAGAGAATTACTGAGGCAAGATGTTCAACTTCCTTCTGCAGAAACCACTCATACAAGGCAACACGGCAAAGCAAAATCTAGTTCTGTTGCCTGGTATGGATGCAATAAACTCGTTTTCAAAATTTTATGCACGGTAGTTTGAGACACATTTAGTTGCTGTGCTAGGTTTGTTGTGCTTACGCTGTGATTCGCTTCCACGATGTTTAAAATTTCTTCTTGGAGCACTCCATGTGATCTCTCAAGGCTACGATCTGCGTAACGTGAAGTTACTGAAGCCGTATCCTGAAGCCGATATACAGCTCCCACAATTGTCGCAGTCGAAGGATGCATTCGTGCAAAGTTATTGCTGCAAGACATTTTTGCTCTGTTTCTCAATAAATTAAAATCATGTCGGTATATTCAATATTCGTATACGCTGCCATTGCTAACATACGCATCTTCAGCTAATGTCAAGTGAATATAAACAAAATGTAAATCACACCGTTCAATGTATACCGATATTCAGTAATTTTCAGATGACAGATGCGTCTGGGGCGGACTTAACTAAAAAAAATCATTTTCTCATTACTCCGTGCACATGGAGCCACAAAAGTTTGTGTTTAGGTTGACTAGTACGTATCCCTCACACCCTTTTTTTATTTGAAATTATTTAAAACTATTGCTGTAGAGTTAAGCTGTTAATCACTTTGCTCCTAACAGTATTGCCATTCTCTCGAAGAATTGAAACGAACAAGGACATCGAGTCATTACGATTTTTAATTCGATTATACTGTCGTATCTACAACCGAATATTAACAACATATTTTATTGTGGAGAAACCTCAATTTTTCCCTTACAAACACAGATACATGCATGTTTTCATTATTGGACTTCTCAAAACCCCAGAAAATTACAACAACGATCCCTTCATAATCCAAAAATTAATGTTTGCGATGCCCGTAAAAAATAATATTGCATATGTACATATATTGTAAAATCGTATCGAATTTCTTGTGATCCGTGGTGCAGGAACACGATATAGCTGACTTTGGATTCTGTTTATTTGAACTACTACTATAGCTTTTTCCTGTAAGGGTCTCCAAAACCAGATGTTCTTCAACATTGCTTACGAACCCTAGAGGAATTCAAGGAGCATCGCATCTGCCAAATTTCGTTTCTCATGAAGGTCATGAGTTGGATAACATTCCTTCTAAAACCTTCCAGTCTATGCCACTCCTATGAAGAAAGAGGCTTCATATCATCTCGATAGAGGCAGCCATTTGTTTTAAAACGAATTGTACACGAAAACAATGTAATATGCATGCATTATTTATTTACTTTGCCACAGTTCGAATTAAACTAACTTAAACTGTTAAACCGGTATGAGTTTAAAATCAAACACAAAATGCTATTTTTGCGGCACAACGCGATCTAAATTGTAGATGCAAGTTACTCTAAAGCCGTTCGAAAAGAATAAAAAGCATTGTATTAAGAAGAAGCTAATCAATTAATTATAGGTTTACCTAACCAGATTACATAATAGTTAAATAACAAGAGCTATGTTCAATATACTTTCACGCCTCAAGCGAATTTATATGCTTCCTTCCGTTTCTTTAGTAAATTTTTATCAACTTTTTAAAATTAATACATATTAACACAACTATTTGCCTAATAAAAATATCTTAATTTCAGCCTAAGAACTTTTAAGTATCTACCACGTTTAATTCGTTCACAGGCGTTTTTCTTCGAATAACCACATTTAGAAAATCCATTCGTGAAACCAATAATACATACAATACACACAACTCTTAACATTTAATCCAAGAAACCGTTCGCTCCTTCAACTAACATGCATTAGTT